>JAAGNO010020915.1:0-22402 GCA_033439905.1 Ceryle rudis | reverse complement strand
TAAAGGATGTTATCACGTCGGGAGGGTTATTAAACCGCTAATGAATGAGTGTCTGTGAGACTCTGGACGGGCTGGAGAGACTGCGGGAGGGGGGCCAGGGGGGAGAGGAGGCAGAAAGGCTCGATCTTCATGCCAATCTCTGGAACAAATAGCTAACATTTAACGTTTACACCCTGCTTGGCGACGAACTGGCGCTCCACGGACCCCTGATCCAGGCTAAAATGTCCAGAAAGCCTTTGGAGAGAACAAGTTCCTAGCTATCAGGTTCTTCTGATCTCTCTCCTCCTTTCATAGGGCTTTGGTTTCAGGCTGGACTTGTCCAATGTCTGCTTTACCGCTGCGCGCTCCTAAATGAGTGTCAAGGAGGCGAATATCAAATAGCAGAGAGGTCAAGGCGATTTGGTTAACCGTTGGCTGGGCTGATGGCTTTAAACTTGTGTGGGAGGCTGAGGACGTGGCGGGGGGGAGGGAAGGAAAGGGGGGAAGGAGTGGGAGCCGAGGGGAAATAAACCCGAGAGAAAGGAAAGCAAGGAAGGGAGGAAGGAAGAAGATGGGGGTGTAGAGAGAGATGCAGGGCTTGGAGAGCCCCCAAAAAGCCAAGACCAGGGGTTTCATGGTGGTGGAAGGCTGTAGAAACCCTTGGTGGAGGGTTTATTGGTGGCTCTTGGTAGGCTGGGGGTGTCTCTGTCTATCGAAGGTGGGCAGTGTTTGGGTGATACATGTATTTTGGTGGCAGATACACTTGGTCTTGTGTGTGCTTGATTCCCATGTTCAGATGGGAGGCTGAAAGGTGCAAGTGGGTGCACCCTAGATGAGTGGGTGCAGCCATAGAGTTTTGAAGACACGGGAGGATTTTGTAGTGTGTGAGGAGCCACATGGTGCTTGTGTGTGCGGGAAACCCCAAAAATGCATCTGAGGAGGTGTGTTTGTGCAAAGGGTGTGTGAGGGCAGGGCTGGCCCGGAGGACTGAGTGTCTGGTGCGGGTCTGTGGTCCTGGGGGTGATGCAGGGCACAGGTGTGTGGGCACGAGGGCTGTAGGGGCAGTTACATGCCATATAGGTACATATGCCATTAGGAGGAGAGAGGATGTCTGGAGACTTTTGCCTGTGATGATGGGGGTATGGCAGGATGGGGGCAGGTGAAAAGCTTCTGCACGTATGGAACTTATAGGGGCAGTTCTAAAGCAACTGCGCCTCTAGCTGAAGCATGATGTGTGAACCCGCTGCGGGTGTGGGGTGAGCTGTGCAAGAGGCTCACACAGGGATGTTGGACCATGGGCGCAAGGGGACCATTCTGTGCCGACGAGCAGATGGGAGTGGCATGTGCTGGGTGATGCGTGCAGGGAAAACCTCAGGCTGTGGAGGGCTGGGTGACACAGCAATGATTTGGGGGGGCATATCCCCTCCCTGAGTGCTCTTGCGCTTCCTGGTGTCAGGGTGGGCTGGGTGCCTCAGCAGGCAGCAAAGAAACCAAAGAGAAATTTTACTTTCCCTGTAATAACCATCTGCTTACAAAAAAAAAAAAAAAAAAAAAAAAGAGAATTTCCTGGAAGAGAAAGTTTTCTATTACCAAAGTGGCCAATGAACAGAACAAATACTCGAGGCCTTTTCCAGCCACACTCCTCAGCTACGAAGCCACACAAACCCTCCTTTCTCAGCAATTGCCTTTTGCTCCCAACATTAGCAGAAAATTCACTCTGGTTCCAGGTAATGTAAAGCTCGTCAGCTGAATCAAGGCAAACAATCGCCATAGGAAATGTGTGCACAGCTACACACGGCTGAGCAGCACCGACGCTTGTAACTACCAGAGAGTTTGCAGCAGCTAAAACCAAGAGGGAGTTAATTGTGGGTTTAGTTCCCATGCCCTTGACCTACAAGTTGCAGAGCTCAGGAGTGTGAGGCTGATGGAAGATATTCAGGTGAAGCCACCGAGGCCCTCAGTCTAAAGCTATAGTCTCCATATTGCCATGGCTTTTGCTTTTGGAGCATGTTACAGGGGAACTGTTTCCTTCTGCTCTCCCTTTTGGAGGTGTACAAAAGACTTCAGGGGGTTCAGCCTCTGGGTTGTCCTGCGGGAGCAAAGGATTCCACCAGGGACACTTTAACAAAGCCTGCTGAGGTAGGGAGAGAAGACGAGCAAATTTCAGGATCAAATGTGCACTTTGGATTATTTCTAGGGTTTTTTATTATTATTATTATTTGAATGATTTTAATTTGCTTGACTGCTCGGGGCAGCATGGAGTCCAGCGAGCACAGGGGCTGTGCATCATGTAAGCCTCACAAAGGTGTGTCCCTACAGAGAGGTGTCTGGTGCATGTGTTTGGACACGAACGCATAGGCAGTGTGTGCAGAAGTGCTTGCAGATTTGCATTTTATATAGATAAAAATATATATTCCACATGCTATGTATATATATAAAAAATATACATATTCCATGTGAGGCTCAGAGCTATACATCTCTCCATCACGCCTGCATACATCCACATACATACACCCACTAAGGTTGCGTTTCCGGAGACATTCTCAAATAGAGCAGTGTAATTTCTCCGCTGATTTTGATTGACATGCTGTCCCTGGGATCATGTGTTAATCCCTTCTTCACTCAAGCCTTTTCATAACTCATTTCTCTCTGCTAGATGGAGACTCTGATGGTTACCGAGGCAACGATGATAGCACTAAGCCATTTCCCTCTCTGCACGGAGACCATTATTCCGCATGCATAGGCCATTTGCAACAAAGGTCGCCACAAAGTCATCCACAACACAGCACACGTTTATTAAACTTTTATTCTTCTTTTTCTTTTTTTTTTTTCCCCTAACAGAGAAACTAGCCAGCACGTGTGCAATCTCTTCCCTGCTCTCCCCCCCCCGCCTTTTTTTTTTCTCTGAGATCTTTGTAATATAGGTTGTAATAACTGTAGCAGATATTATTGTACCCAAACTATATATCACACAGATCTGGGGCTTAGAGTTCCTGGTCCGGAGAGATCATGCTTAGATGGTGAGGTTTTGCACCAATGATTCCTATTTGTCTTTTGTTCTCCTATCAAATAGTAACTTTAATAGCAGTTGGAGGAAAAAACAGCCAACAGCAACCATATGAGAGCAGCGCGAGGTGAACAGCTGAATACAAAACCCACCTTGCAAAACCAAGCACCTTCCCAAAATGAATAACTAAATAACCATCAGCAGTGGCCACCCCCTCAGAGGGGTGATTATAAGTTTGATTTCTACTTGTCTCCTTACCTGGGCTTCCCGGTTCTGGGTATAAGTTGTAGAGGGTCCATCTCATGGTGTTAAGAGCTGGTTTAAGGGTGTTAAAAGCCAGATCCAGCTGTAAGAGGACAAGGCATTAATGAGCTGCTAGAAAGGGCCCTCGATAAGCTGAGGTGCTCCCTCCCCACCCACGAGGCTTTGCCCATATGGGGCCACACTGCTGGATTTTATTTCATCCCCATCCTTTGCCTCTGGAGACTGAATGTGATGCATCGCTTTGGGCTGGCTTTTAGCAGCAGCCCTTTCCCACCAGGAACGGGGCAGATAAAAGCACAAAAGCCTTTTCCTGGATTTGTGAATTTAACACCAAAGCCAACCTGGACAAATGTCCACATTCAGGACCTCCTGGCCACCAGACCCACCACCTCTCAGTGCCTAAGATAATGACCCCTTTGCCTGAAGATATTTATCACCTGTTTCTGGATCTGTTTTAAGGTGGCTAAACATCTCTGGAGGGCTGTATTTCTGATTGTGTCAGGACAGAGCCCCCCACTCTGCTAAAATGGTTTTTGCAGCCACAATGGCTGACAGCAGCAGGGACGGGTAAGGGCTGGGTGGCTGCTCGGACAGTCCTGCAGCATCAGGTCTGCTGCGGATGTGAAAGAGGAGGAGAAGATGGCCCACGGTGATAAGCTCCCAGGAAATGTCTATGGTGCCTCCTACTCTTCTCTGTCCAGACAGCTCCAGCACTGCTCTGGGATCTTATCTCTCCATATTGCTGCACCTCTCTAGCCTCCCTCCTACAGTGTTCTGCTCAGCTTGGTGCAAAACACACTCCTAATTGCACCAGCCTGGCCCAAAGCTCTGATCCCATCTGCCCTCTCTGACTCTCGTCACTGGCTTCACTGGTTTTATCATCTATTTTGTTTAAATGTTTGATGCCGCCTCTTCAAAGCCAGGCAAAGGTCAGCCCAGCCCCAGCTCCTCTGCTGTTTCTCCCTTTATTTTAAGTTTGGAAATTAAAAAAAAAAAAACCAAAACAAACAACTTTTAAACATTCAGCTTCTTCTCATTGATACATGGAGCCATTGAAATGATTGGTCTATGAGTCCAACCTCTGCAGGTGCACAAAGTAAGTTCTGAGCTTGGAGATCCACCTAGAGGAAAGCATCTCCCTAAAGCAAACCATCACTTAGAGACAGCCACAGTGGTTTCCAAACCAGGCCATGTGCTTGTTTACAAAGTTTCTGTTTTGCAAGATATTAAAATAATTGGAGACAAACAGGAGTTTGGGTTAAACCTCCCTATCTGTCACTTATCTGAAAAATCACTTTCCCACTGCAATGCAGCCACCACAGAGGAGGGTGAAACACCATCAGGACAGCTGACACACAGGAGCATGGTTTATGGTGTGGGGTGAAGTGGCTCTCTACCCAGGTGCTGATTTAGCAGAGGTGTTTGAAGAGAGCAGCTGCCCTGGATCCTCAGTGGTTGGTGTCTAAGACCTGTCAGATCCAGCCCTTTGAGCCGACGGTGAGCAAGAGCAGGGCTTGCTCCCCTAATGTGATGTTATGGAACAGGGACCTGAGAGGCACTGATCCTGCAGACAAGGTCTTGCTGTCAGGAGGGTGAACTGGCTCATGGCACTTTTTCCTGTATTCCCAAACCACATCCAGCCTTTCTGAGTGAAAACTTGTTTCTCTTTTCCCCATCTCCTGCACCATCCACTGCCCTGGCTGCCCTTGCATCCCTCCTTCTGTGGAAAGTCTCCAGACTGGCTTGCTTGATATTATAAAAAACAAAGAGTGGGGGATAAAAAAAATCATTATTTCTGCTTGTAACGAGCTCTCCCAGCTCATGCAGGGATGCTTGAGGCCGGAAAATGTAGAGAGATATTTGCTTGTGATGCAGCCCTGTGATGGTGCTGGGACTTTTGAGCGAAGCGTGGCAGGTATTTCCAAGCCCCCTGCACTAATTGATGGGCTCTCTATATATCATGCCAGATAAAGGGCTCTTGTGCAGTAAATGCTGATGTTTAGAACATCCTGATAGTGTTTTGTTAACAAGAAGATAACGGGAGAGCAAGATACGTTTGTTTAGCTGCCTATAGATAAACCCAATAGGGTCTTTGTTAAGTTTTCATGACTGATGGCAGGTACTAAATGCGATAAATAATACCTCAGGTCCTGATTGGAGCTACTGTAGCACAAATTATAACCCATGGCACTGACCTGTGAGGGGAGATGGAGGGGTTGAATGCTATAGGAGTGAAGAGTTGGGATATTTTTGGGGCGGTGGCCCCTTATTTCTGAATAAATGCTGCTCTGCCAAGGCTTTTTCCAACACTCCTGCAAAGTGGTACCCACCAGAAAAGCAAGGGATGAAAAGGATGTTGCCAATAAGGTGTTTGTGACAGCAGAAAGGCAGAGAGGCTGCAAAAATTCACAGGGAGAGTGTGGCAGTGGATAGCCCCAGTCTAAAACCAGCAGTGACCTTTTCTCCAGGGCTCTTCACCAGCTCATCCAGGATAGGATGCCCCAAGAGTCTTTGGAAAAGAAGGGTGGGCAAGGCTGTGTCATAAAATCATGTCCAACAGATCCTGAGCATCCTGCCCCAGGAGGACGCTGAGTCAAAGCAGCATCCGCCTCCATCCCAGGTCCACCTTTGTCAGGGTGCTTATTAGCATTTCTTCCCAACCAACCTGCTAATTGCAAGGTGGGTCTCTGTCAGGCCTCTTACAAAAGGTGGAATTGTTGAGAGGCGATGTGGTGGCCTTGTCCCTGAGTCATGGGAGGAGAAGAGGGGCCACGGGGTCCACCCACAGTGCTCCCCGATGATGTCCCAAAGGCGTCCCCACCGATGGGCCAGCCTGTGAGGCCAAGGGTCATGTTAAGCCGGCGACAAATTAGCAGCAGGGGGAGGGTTGCTCAGAAAAGGCTCCCCAAAGCCTATGGCTGCAAAACCTGGTAAGGTTTGGAAGTCAGGCCACGAAACAACCCAGCTCCTCCCAGCCGTTGAAAGGGATGATGATTACATTATCCCCAGTACCATCTTGCCCTAGAAGTCAGTAATTTGGTCCCTTTTTTATGTATTTGTTTTTTGGTGGTTTGGGTTTTTTTGTGTGTGTTTTTTTGTTTGGTTTTTTTTTGTTTGTTTGGGTTATTTTGTTTGGTTGTTTGGGCTTTTTTTGTGGTTTTTTTTTTTTTTTTTTTGTTTGGTAGGTTTTGTTTCTTTGTTTTTGTTTCTTTGTTTTTGTTTTATTCTTTCTATAAAATTTTTTGTTCTTCTCCTGCCTTTTAGAAGAAAAGGCTGCAGGAGCTGCTCCAAGTTGGTGCTAAAAGCATCCTTGACTCTTAAATCCATGCTTTTCTAATGTGTCCCACGAAGCAAGGTGGGGAGGAGGACTCTGAGATTGGCTGAAAACCTCTGAGATGTTGGGTGTCTCAGCTACTGTTCTGATGGAGGTGAAACCAGAAAACAGCCATGGCACATCCAAGCTGGTGTTGACTTTGCATGAGAACCTGATGCCCAGCACAATGTCATGCTTTGGCTCCCTAGGAACAGGGAGCAAGTATCAGAGTTCTGGTTTCCACTTCAGAAAGGTGTCACCAACACATAAAATGGGTCCTTGGAGAGGCTGTGTTGTTTGGATTTTGTTTTTCTATCCCAGCTGCTCAAACATGTATTTATTTGTTGGGGATTTTTAATACTCAAGGAGATGTAAAAGGCTGGAGATGAAAGCACTGAACTGAGTTTGTGTAGCGTCCCAAATTACTTATGTTAATACCTGGACCAGCCCCACTCCTTGTCCAGGGAGACATCAAGAATTCCTAATTTCTACTCTTGCTTCATGAACATCTCTCCCATCCAGCAGCAAGGCTGTGCCAAGTCCCCAGCCCTCTGGGCACAGCTCACTCCAGTGATCTGGTGTTCAGGCAGCATCTTGTATCCCAAGGGGTCCTTGTGAGTACTGCACACAGGGCTCCCACTCAAAGGGCAAATGGTGCTGACGTGATGCTGCTCTGGTTGAGCAATCCAGCTCGCAAGAGACAACTGAGCTGCAAACAATACAGGGAGAAAGAAATGGGTGATTAAGCAAATTGTAGAGGGTTTTATGCCTTCTTTAGTTTTTCTGTCCATCAATAGCAATAGCCAGAAAATTTCTGTTCCCATCCTATGACCAGCTCCATTTTTGCAAGGGCAGCTGTAGGATTTGGCTGTACATCATAGAATCATGGAATGGTTTGGGTTGGATGGCACCTTCAAAGGTCATCTAATCCAACCCCCCCTGCAGTGAGCAGGGACACCTTGCTCAGAGCCCTGTCCAACCTCGTCTGGAATGTTTTCAGAGATGAAGCATCTACCATGTCTCTGGTCAATCTGGACCACTGTTTCATGACCTTCAGTGTAAAAAATTTCTTCCTTTCTTCAGTCTAAATCTCCCCTCTTTTAGTTTAAAACCATCACTCCTTGTCCTGTCACAACAGGCCCTGCTAAAAAGATAATCCCCATCTTTCTGACTGTCCTCTTCAAGTACTGAAAGGCCACAAGGATGTCTCCCCGAAGCCTTCTCTTTTCCAGGCTGAACAACCCCATCTGTCTCAGCCTTTCTTCATAGGAGAGGTGTTCCAGCACCCTGGAACTCCTGCCATATATGGTCTAAATCCAGAATAATTTCCAGCTATGGGTTCTTCCCAAGCAGAAATATTGTAAAGATGAGAGAAACTTTGTACCCGAGGACTATACACATTTAAACACTTAAAGCTGGAAAATTTATGGAAGAGGTAGAAACTGTGTCTCGTAACTGGTTGGGCAGATTCCGAATTTCCATGTTGCAATGTTTTGAGGTGCAGGACTCTCGCTCTGGTCCCGAGTGAGGGCTTGGCCCCCGCATCAGAGTTGGCCAAGACTGATGGAGAGATGTAAATGAAAAACTAGTGGGTCTTCCTGAGAAAACTTTGAAGAGGCATCCAAAAAAGGAATCTGTTTTCTTCTAATTAGGAGCATTCGTTATATCTCAGCGTGATCTACAAAACAAGACACATGCCAGTTATTGTTGGTACAAGCACAACAATTCTGACTGTGGGAAAAAGATATTTCCAGGCATGTAGGACACAAAACGTACTAAAGGCATTTTAATGACACTTTAATTAATCTCTAGGCATCGGTTAAAGAGAGAATATCTAAAAAGGTGTGTATGTGTGTGGGGGGTAATAACAAAAGTTAGGACTCAAATCAAAAGATGCTTTAGTACCTGCAAAAGCTATTAAATGTAATTATATTCATTTAAAATATCCCCACGCGCAAAAAATGGTAAACTGGAACGAAGGTTGCAAGCAAATATCAGTAAATCAAGGCTTAAAAACAAATGTATCAAAAGAATGTTGTGATTACCATACGAACAAAAACAAACCCAAATAAATTTGGAGTTAAGGTGAGACTTAAAAAAAAAAATAAATCCGAAGAAGCTGGGTGTGGAAAATTACAGTGGAGGCAGCTAAACCGCATCAGCTCGGAGATGCTGTGCAAATAACCTAAAGAAAAAGCAAGTGTGGCTTTAGAAACACATTATCCTGACCTGGGACCACAGAAATGGAAATGCCTTTCTCAGATGTCTGTTGGCTGATGGAGTTTATCGCAACTAGTCGGGAGACTCATTTCCCTTTTGCTCACCAGACCATGGTCCTGTCTACATGTACACCTGTGACAAAGCAACTGGGGTCTCTGCAGAGGTGCATCTTTTAGCTCAAGAAGAAATGAACCTGATTCTATGCAAAATCACCACTTCCTGCCCAATTCTTGCAAGTGCTTTGCTGAGCTCACCTTGCATCGTAGCCCAGTTGTGGTTGGGAGGTGCGTCAAGCAGCCTCAGGGGAAGCCCACGTACAGACATCTCCTCATGCCTTTGGTTTGGAAGGACCTTACAGAGGGATCCAGACTTCTGTGTGTGCATTATATAGAGATCTATAGAGATCTTGGCAGCAGAGACACACTGCTGGGATAAAAAGCGTAAACTGGTGTCCCCAGTGATAGGTTCATACAAAGGTGCCTGGAAAAATACCTGGAGAGGTACCCAAGGGTGAAGGACACTCAGAGGTGTATTTTGCAACAGATGTCACTACTAAAGCAAGGATTAGCTGCTAGAGGGGACCTCAAGATAGAAAGCAGAGGAAAGTTTTCCCTCTTGTATCATCAAGTGGCTCTTCTCTGTAGATATGGACCCTCTTGGTCTCAGATGGCTCTGGCACCAGTATGGTCTGCTTGGTGTTGAGGGAAGGTGGGAGCTGGGAGGTGCCTGTTCCCATCTTGGCTTTGCCCCTTACGTGCTCTGTGACCTGGCACAAATCACTTCAACGCCCTTCTTCAGTTTCACTATTCGTAATGCTGGCAGAAAACAAATCGGTCCTTGTTCACAGAAAGTGAGTGACGTTAGCCCGGCCCCATGATTCCTCCAAGTACACCTGATGGGAACTACCACAGCTTTTGAGTCCTTAAGCCAATAAACTAATATCCACGCTGAATAGTTATCTGTTTTTAATACTCTCCTGCAGCAATTGCTGGGGACATGTACACCCACCCCGACTTGCCTGAACACATGCAAGAGTAAGAATGGCACAGTGGGATGTGTTGCACTGTGGTGGCAAAATCTGACTAGAAGTCTCAGGAGGTCCCCTTATGTCTTAAATTCATATAAATTAGTGACTAACTGTGTTCCCTGGCTGTAGAGTATGTTGCCAGCAGGGAAGAGGCAGGTTGCTATCTGCAAAGGTCTGATCTCCAACAGCTTCCATACTCCTGGACACCAGAGGTGTGGAATGTGCTATCTCCAGAGACGAGAACAAGCAGTTGTCTTGCACAGAGGGGAAACGTGCAGTGCCAGACAAGTAAAAGTGATGGATCCATTGCAAGAAGCATGGCATTTCTGGCTGACATAAGGGTAACTCAAAATGGAGGTAAACAGCTGAATTCCAAAGTTGTTGCAGAAAACTGGAGTACCTTGGGGTAGGCAATGCCAAGAGCGCACTCAGCTCTGAAACTATTTTGCAAGGTCTGCATCCAAGGCCAGATTCATACCAGAAATCCGAGTAATACCTTTTGGCAAGTGTTAACTCCATGACCAGTGCATGTGGTCCAGAAACAAGAAGAAAAACAGACGTGATGCAGCTCTGCAGCCATTTAGGCATGGCTTTGGTAAACAGAGCTGCTATAAGACTCATCAGAGCCTCAGGCACGGGCAAAGGCACTGGCTCCTCCCTCCACCCACCTGCACACTGGATGACTTGTACAAAAACCTGGCCTAGTGGGAGCCCTGGCAATTAATCTGGTCCACCCCCCATCTCCCCACTACTCTCCTCCACCAACACCAAACCTGCACGCTTGGTTCTGCTTGTAAGCACAACCGGACCGTCAACTGAGGCCAACTGAAAATGAGGAGTCAGGCGGGCATCTCGAGATCTGTAGCCTGTTAAAAGCCTGGGGAACATTCTCCAGTGAGCTGGTGGAGCGTAGCTTTGCCAACATGGGCACCTGGGTGTGGGAAGAATGCTGGCAGGGCGATGAACTCATTAAGGTGGAGCTCTGTCACCACCTCCTGAAGGAATCTGAGATGAGTCCATCGCGCTACTGTACCCTTGTGCAAGCGAGTGTAGGAAGGATCAGTCACTGGAGCTCCATGCTCGCGTGCTCTACACACCAAGTCAATGTCACCAGGAGAAATAGGAGCCCTTTCCATGTAAGTGAACTGATCTGGCTGCTATCAAGTGACTCATTAACGGCTTACAAAACTTAAGTAGATCATAGTGTTGCTCTCTAGTAGTGGGAACTTCTTGGCTTGGAAGGAGGACCTGATACCTGCAAAAAGCTCACCTTGGGCTTCAACATCATTTGCAATAGCAGATCTGTCCTTAGACATGCAAGAAGTTGCAAACTGTGCCTGTTTTAGCTCCAAAGAATTATTTTTTCCGAAGATCCAGGGCACAGAGATGAGCTGGACCTGCAGTGAGCAAATGCTGAACTCCAAAGCCTTCAAGAGAGGTGATGAGGGGCGAAGGTGGAATCAAGCTGTTCTTAAGTACTTATCAAATACATCTACTCAAACTGTCTGTGTTCTCAGTCATTTACAACAGTTCACCCTCTGCTCACCCCTTTATCCTTTTCCCATCCAAGCCCATCAAAAGACTGAAAATATCCCATGATGATTAGATTCACTAGAGACAAGTGAATCCCATTTTCTGTATTTGCAGAAGCCACTCTAAGAAAGGTAGGTCCATGTCCTTGGTAGTACAGAAGAATCTTGTACTTGGCCAGTTGTGGAGAAAAGGCTCAAACTTCTGGAAAGGTCACTGCCATTCATAAAGAGAGCAGCTGAAACTTTGCCACCAGCAATAAGGTTCATGTAAGAACTACTTGTTTATCCTGCATTTTTGTTATTGCAGTAATAAAGAGGAAAAAAGCACCACAAGGTCCTGAGCCCTGGTCTCATCGTGGAGCCATGCTACTGTGTGTGCTGTGGGTGGAAGAATGAATGCACTTCACATTTACTCCTTTCAAGGCATATTTGTTTTAGCAGCTGCCAGGCTAGATGCTGCACAGAAAGGACAATCTTGTCATGAGTTGCCTCAGTGTGCTGTTCCTGGGTGCATTTCTGTTGTCCATGGCCCAGGTGTATCTTTGTTTGAAAGGACATGTACATATGGAACCTTCAAAACAGCTAAAACATCATCTTTAAACACATCTGAATTGGAATCTATGACCTGGGAGCACAGGGCAAAAATAGTCTATCCTTCTGGCCCACTCCCCCCATAGGTCATGGAGCCAAATCTAGCAGAGCACAGAAATAGAGGATCAATGGAGCAGGATCAGCTTCCAAAGGGGATGGTTGGCAGCAGATGTTTCTCCAGCTCTAAGGGACGCAAGGGTTTTGTAAAATAGTTCCCTTGTGGTCTGAGTTAAATGAGTAAATCTAGTCTGAATAAAGGTTAAGCAGATACACTGTGGTGGTTGCTTGAGCTCATGGCTTTGCCATGTTTGCTACGAAACCTCCACATAGTCTTAAAAACATCCCAGACAGGATATACGTATGACACCTGCAGTTTAAGTTCAGTGAATTTGAAAGATATTTCTCCATTGCTAACTGTCCACCAAGCCAGAGCATCTCCAAGGGACCCCATTGCTGGTTCAGCTCAAGACTTTACACAGGTCATGGCTATATTCCGCAAACGTAATCTCATGTGTTAGATACCCACACCACCTTCAGTGGGATCCTGAGCACAAAATTGCTGAACATCCTTGCTTGGGAAGACAAAGAAATCCTTGAAAGCAAGTAAACGTGGTGTTTATCCAGTGGCAACTGGGAGGGCTGAAGGGATCTGCTTCCTTCTGAGCCATGATGCTGCAAATCTGGCCTTTTAGAAAGTGGGTGGCACTAAGCACCAGTGGTTGGGCTGGTTTATTGGACACCAAGGCCAAGGTTTGGATTTTGGGCTTGACTGAGCATCTGTCTTTGCAGAAAATGTAGAGAACAACAGCATCATTTCATCCTCAGCATCCTAATAGATGCCAACTCCGAGCACTAATTCAGACATTTCAGAGCCCACAAAGCCTAGAGAAGGCAGCTATTGTATAAATTATGAGAGGTGCACTTTGACAGCCCTGAAGTAATTTTAAGCAAGAAACTGTTTCTCAGATAAACCCCACCAAATATCCCTGGAAGCAAAAAAGAGCTAGTAGCAAAATAAGGTGAGCCCAGACAGGCTCCTTTCACAGAAAGGCTCAAAATCAGTGGATGAAAAGAGGGTTAGATTCATGTCAGAAAACTTGATGGAAGAAGGTCAGTTAAAACCTGCAAAGACAAAGGATCTGTCTGGTCCAGGAGTGTGGTAGATGGTTTCCATCTCCCAACCTCAATGAAAACATAAATGTAGAAAGTGCAGAGAAAGGCTCAGTTGAGGAGCAGGTTCAAGGACGGACCCAGCACTAGGGTTGCTCCTCATAGCTCTGTGATTTTACCTACCCTGTGTCAAGTGTTGTTCTAGTTATTTAACTCGTGGGAAGGTCTAGGCTGAGCTTCACATCACCTGGGTCTGAGGCCGAAGCAGAGCTGCCAGAGCAGGAAACGTTATCCTCCTCCTGAGGATGGAAACTGGGGCACACGCTGCTCCTGTGCCCAAACGCACCAGTAAAGCCACTACAGAGCTGAGAACTGTGTCCAGCTCTCACGATAACAGGACGACGGTTCTCCCTTTGAACATGTGCAATGGTTATCAGGTGGACAACAAAACCCACGAGCAGATGTATACCCTAAACATGACAGTTCTTACAGCACTCATCAGAAAAGACACCTCAGTTAAAAATAACCAATGGCACACTATTCCCTGCCTCTATTTCCTAATTTGTTTCTGTACAAGGAAAAAAACATTTATTTTTTTAATTTGGATGCCCAATTTAAAAAATCCACAGCAAATAATTTGAAGTCCCACACCTGAGGAGGAATCAGCTTGAAAGAAGAAGACTGAAGGTCCCCTGCACGCAGCTAAGCAGCAGCGGTGCCGGAGGCCCCTGGGTGACACCAGTGTGTCGGGCTGGTGACACCCCATCACACTTGTCATTAGTTCCACAGTAAGGAAACGACAGGCACAGTGAGTTGTCAAACCCACGATGGCTTAGGGAGGAATCGACAGGCAACACTTTCTAATTTATAAACCATACTCCTACTCGTGACAGGTGACGAAACCTACATTTTTGTAAATGGGTTTTACGTCTCCTTCTCCCCCATCTCCTTGCTTAGGCAATAAAATAACCTAATTATTTTCTGTTTGGTTTTATAAATCTGTTTCAAAGTCCTTATGACAACACAACCAGGAACTGTGTATTCACGAGAAAGGACTTTCTCCTTGTGTTCTACAAAATACGATGGAGATTTTCTACCTATCCTGGGTTTACTGGACATTTTGCTTTTTGAAAAATTGTCCTCCTTGGCTGTAGCTTGAGGCAGCAAAATTCCACCAAATCTCAACTATCAGTGCCTGCTTGGTGCCACCACATTTAAAATCAAGTCGTCTTCTGTGAAAGGCATTCAACAACCCCTGAGCTGCTGTGGTTTCAGCACTGGCCACCAGAAACCTGAGTTACGGGTCAGGGTCTTTGGAGCAAATAAGAACTGGAAGGAAAATTACGGGGGAGTGGGAGAAGTGGGCATGGTGGTCCTGTAGGCCCCAGCTCTCCTTCTCTTTCCCGCTGGAGAGCATCACAGGATTTAACATTCTGGTGTAAAAGGTCACTCCATAGGCATGAGGGACTGCATCTTGGAATCATAGAATGGTTTGGAAGAGACCTTTAAAGCTCATCTAGTTCAACCCCCCCGCGCTGAGGAGGGACATCTGCAACTAGAGCAGGTTGCTCAGAGTACTGGCCAGACTGACTGGGAATGTTTGCAGGGATGGGGCATCAACCACCTCTCTGGGCAACCTGGGCCAGTGTCTCACCACTCTCAGTGTCAAAAATTCCTTCCTTATATCCAGTGTGAATGAATCTACTTTTGTTTAGTTTAAAACCATCACCCCTTGTCCTATTGCAACAGCTCCTGCTAAAAAGTCTGTCCCCCCCTTCACCTGGCGCAAACCTTAGGTGGGCTGAAACAGCACCTTCGAGGGAAAGTGCAGAGAGATCAGCTCACATTTAAAGGCTTCTTCTCACATCAGCCAGGTACGAGCTGTTTGCTGGCCGTAAATCTCCCGTTACAGCCTCTGCTGCCATACAGCACACATGGATTAATAGCAGCTTTCTACTTTTTAGGTTACAGCTGATCCAAAAGTCCCCAGAAGAAAGGGAGAGTTTCCTAAGCAGCATGACTGACAAGGCTGCGAAGAGGGACTTTATTCAGAGCATTATCTAATTCATTCCCCGGCGAAGGAAACTCATCTACTTTTGAGACTTAAAACTTCTAAAGAAAACTGCTATGATCTAAAGAGATTGGCCATAAAACTATTTGTATTGAAAACTTAGCCAGCATGCCTTTAGTGAACTTCATTCATTAACATTCTTCCTGGCAAGGTTTCCATATCTCAGCGTTCATTTTATACTTTAATTTGGTTAGTAGGTCTTTGTTTAATCGTCCTATTGAAAGGAGAACAAAGAAGGTTTAGGTGATACAGTGAAGTAATACACTATATTTTATCTCTGGAAAGCCCAGACAAAGTCAGCAGGCTCTGATACCCTCTGATTCTTTTTTTTTTTTTTTTTTTAATTCCTTTTTCTCTTCCAGGACATTTGGAATCACAAATCAGTTGCAGAGCATAAAGATCCTCAGTGTACTTAGCTGCGGACACCTTCAGAAGAGAAACACCTTGTCAAGCAGAGAAATGATGCTTTGAGCACGACATACAGCCCCGAAGGAAGATTATCTTGGGAAAAGTGCATCCCCATTACTCCGGGGATGGATGCTCTGTATCTCTGCCCTCCAATAAAAAATGGTAGTCAAGATAGTTTCTCCTGTTTCTGAGCTTTGTGCTTACCCTCTCAATACTAACGTCATAGATTTTTTTTTTTTCTGGGCGCAAAACTCATTAACGAGTCACAATTCTGCCTGATGACGAGCGAGCACCCAGCACTGCTGTTTCCTCCAGCAACCTGCAGGCCCAGCCTGCCCTAAAGGAGGATTTACAGGATAAAAAGGATTAAAAAAACCCAAACAAAAACAAAAACCAAACCAACAAAACCCGCCTCGTTTCACAATAAATGGAGCTGCTCCCCAACCCCGACCTTGGCCGCACGAGCGGGCAGCTCCTGGGCTGGTGTAAACTGACACAGCTCCAACTGACTCCCAACTGACTCCAGATAATCATCTGGCCCCAGAGTAAAGGCAGGATTCAACAAGCTGTTCTCACGGAATAGCTTTTGCTCTCTTTTCTTGGATACTTGCTACCAGTCCTTGCTGTACCGCTTAAATCCCCCCTGTACGGCGCAGTGGTAGAGGGGGGGAATTGTAGCCATCTTCTCTTTATACTGCAGGCAGACGGTGAGTTGTCTTCTCCTCACCGAAAACTCTTTAATTCTTTACTTTCTGAACTTTGAATCAGTTCTACTCCAATTACCCATGGAAATAGATGTTTTCCCAAGGTAGTGCTCACACAACTGACTTTCATAGAATCACAGACTGGTAGGGGTTGGAAGGGGCTTCTGGAGACCATCTGGCCCAACCACCCTGCTAAAGCAGGATCACCCAGAGCAGATCACCCAGGATCACATCCAGGCTGGTTTGGAATCTCTCTCCAGAGAACGAGACTCCACGGCCTTTCTGGGCAGCCTGTTCCAGGGCTCTTCTCCAGGATGAAGCCACCCTCTGAGGCAGGAAAATGAGAGACGCTGATGCTCTCCCATGACACCCAATGAGCAAACTAACCTGCAGCACACCTGCCGTGCCCTCTTCCCATGGATGGTGGTGTCCAAAACTCAAATCATATATGGATTCAGAGGAACACAGATGCCCAACCACAAAATCGAGCAGTGAATTCAGGAAGCAGCCCTAATTCTGGCAGAACTTATGGAGAAGAAATGCAACCCATGAAGTTATAGCAAGCAAATACAAGCATCTGTGGAAGCAGCTGGGCTGGCTCAGTGTTGGGTGGTATGGAAGGACCCTAAGGAAGGTCCATGCCACACGGCTGCTCAGTGGGTAACTATTTTTTGAAGCTGATTATTCTTTTATCCCACTGACTCCTGAAACACAGCAGCGCTAGTGAAAGGAGAGGCAGGCTCTGCACGGCTACGGACCAAGGCTGGCTTCAAACCGATGACCTGGAGGTGAAGGGCCCCTTCTCCCGTTACTAATCCCGTCAGCCACACAAGCCTCTTGAAAATGATGCTTTGGTTTTATTGCCACAGGGGTCATTTATAAAATCATAAAACCCAGGGTAGGAAAGCAACCCAGCGGCAGCGATGCACAAACATGCGCAGGAACGGCCGAAGGGCCGTCGAAACGGCAAAGTTCAGCCCTCCCACGGCACCTTGAATAATTTAGTTGATTAAATGTGAGACATTCTGATTAATGGAGGGGAGGAGGAAATGGATAAACAACTTACCAAAAGCTAGTTCTTTATTATTGCAACCAGACATGACCAAAGACTCCGTATTTTGTATGTCCGCACATTACACGTGGAAAAAAACCCTCAAACCAAACAAGAATCAGGTTTGCAACATCCAACAATTCAAAATAAAATTAAAAAAAAAAAAAAGGAAAAAATAAATCAAATCCAAGAACTTTCTTAGCTGGTAATTAGCAAGGACGGAATATAAATGAGGTGGCATTGAACAAAGAAGGTAACAGTGCACTTTTAATAAACCAATTTCATCCGTATCTCCACTGATTTGCAATTTAACAGTTCTATCAGCAAAGCCTCATTTCCCTGACTAGACCGATACTTTTAAAAACATGACTAATACATTCTCATTAATATCAATTTGGATGCATTTAAAAAATAACTCTTAATATTTGCGCAACAGGTTAAAGGGCCACGTTCTCAAACATCGGATGTTTCTCACCGTATGGTTTAAAACAGAGATATCCCCAAAATAATCAGTAAACTCTAAAATTGCTTCACAAACAAAAGGTATATTTTTTTCCCTCAGATTTATTCATATATTTTATTTATCTCTGAGACCCACTACACTACAATATCTAATACTGATTTATTTTATTTTTTTTTCCTCTGCAATTTCCCCTCCGCCCCCATTTCCAATGGGGAATACGACTTCGTATTCACTTGACTGGTCTTTCTTTCCAAGGGGATTCATATAGCAGAGTAACATATCTTCTGGCCTCGATGCCATTCTGCATCTCCTCCATCTAAACAGGAGCCTGAGAGTTTTGGCAAACACACTACCACTTGTTAAAACCAAACCAAACCAAACCAAAAACAAAACAAAAAAAAAACAAAAAAGAAAAAGAAGAAAAAAAAGAAGAGAAAAAGCTCAGTTCCAGCTACAGATTAACACACTGTAGCTACCATTAAAAGTGCAGAGCCCCCTGGCCTAAGCTCTCCATTCAGAAGGCATTTAAGCACATGTATAACCAAGTGTGGGAACAGGCTCCTTGAAGGCAATAGGATTACTCACTTCTTAAGAAGTTACCACATGTTTAAGTATCTGAATCGAGGCCTAATTATGGTGCTGGCCAACTCCTCGTGCACACACCACTGGGGCAGATCCCTTAAAGCCATAAGGACGGGCGTATGTCGCACGGGCTTTTAATAGCTGCTAGGTTTGTATTCTCATGCTAGCTTTGTATTCTCAGGCAAATGAAAATAAAATTCCTCAAGCCCTAAAAAAAATTAAAAAAAAAAAAAAAAAAAAAAGTACTTTATAAATATTGGGTATTTACACGTGTGAAAATCTTTTAATGGGAAGTGTTTTTACACACCAATGAAATGTACAAAGCAATGAAAAGGTACATTGACAAAGACTAAAAACCGAAAAAACAAAAGTATAAAATATATTACAGGTCCACCGAAATAAATTCACAGGGAAGAAAAAAATCGACACAATAGAAACTTTTTTTTTCTTTTTTAAAAATAGAAGATATATCACAAAAGCTTGAACGTGTTTATTTTATGTTAGTACTAAAAATCAAGGAAAAAAGCTTCATATATTCTCGTCACAAAAATATTTACCAGCCACTTTTTATTTCCACATTATGATTATCTGGCTCAGCAGGAGTAGAGGCTGAACTGCATCCAGACTACAGAAATCATTCCAGAAGGTCTCCTCAGTTTACAACTTACTGCAATTTACGTTTTCTCCTCCTCTCAGCACCTTACTGCAAAGGTTCGAGAGGGATTCATAACAAATCGAGAAAGAATAGGACAGGTATCTGTATTTACAACATTCATCTTTGTTGCTGCCGAGCCACAGGAGCGGGAACAGTACCATGAACTACTGAAGTCTTCCTATCGCTCTGTGCAAATTTCCCTCGGTAGGTGAAAGATGGCATTCAGAATGTACCAAAATCCAACCCCCTGGGCTCGGGCGGTCTGCGAAACCCAACAGCCCCTGACAGAGAGCGTCTCCTCGCCCCTGGATCACTCCAGAGTCATAATCCTAACGGCCGGTGACGGAGGGCGAGACACGAGCGGGCTGGATCCCCCCCCACGCCACAGGGGCAGGGCAGGAGGTGCCGCGGCGACCGCACGACTTCCGTCCGCTGCCATGTCCTCAGTGTGCTCTGTGCTTCCTCTTCTTGTGTTTTTTATCCTTCTTTTTGTTGGCACACTTGGAGCAGAACCATTGTATCTCTTCGGGGGGTGCAGTCGTAATCCCAACGCAAGGCCTGTGAAGGACAGGAAAACACCGTGTGGTCTCAGTGGAGTAATGTCACCTTTGCTTCTTACCCAGAGAAACAAAACTTTCCAGTGAGAGACAGGATTTGGCCTTCAAATTAATAAAACAGATACAATATAATTATCTTAATGAATATAATGATGGGACAGAAATCAAAAAAACAGTCACTTTGAAACAAAAATATAACGAGGGGACACTCAGATAAGAAATATTATTTCAATAGGAAATACGAGTGCACTTTCAGGTATAACAGGCTAGATTTAAAATAATTTCAAATGCTTCCTCAACCCAGCTGCAAAAAACCTTTAGGTTTTTACGTAGCTGTTTAAAAAAGCGCCTAGAAAGTGATTAATTCCCTCCAACCCTTTTATAAGAGCTGACATTTATATTACTGTTCATACAATGCTTCATAATTTGAAATGTCTATCTGTATACACTACGCTCATAATCCTGTAGTTCTCACAAAATTACCAGTATCAGCAGTATTTCCCAGCAGTTTCAAAAACAACTGTTATCACCAGCGTCCATTAATTAAAAAGTAACTCTTCTTCAGAGCTTAAAATCTGCTTTTTCAAATTGCAGAGAAACAGAGATAAAAATATCTTCCAGATTATTACATTGGACATGGCGAGGCCATTCAAATATTCCCAGCGTCATGAACCCGTTAAAAAAAAAAGAGAAAAAAAAAAAAGAGGTTTTTAATAGTACAGCTCAAATCTGCCAGGGAATGGCAGAATAGGATGGATGAGAGCAACTTACCAGTGATACCAATCATCGCAGTCATCACAACCTATCATTGGACTGCCATCATCTGGCTTGTTACAGCCAGGACAGATCCAGATCTGGTTACCCCACTCGTCTCGGATCTGGAGCAAAGAAAAGGAAAATTAGTTGGTTTTCAGGGCTAAGCAGGCAGCAAAACTGACCTAAAAAAATAATAAAAAATTAAAATAAACCAACCCTTTTTTGTTTATCCGTCAAAGCTATTCTGCGGCCACCGTTGCCACCCGTGGATTCCCTGGTGGCAAGCGCTCAGCGTTAACGCCTTCGTTGTCTTTCCTATACTGTACCTGACGACCAGAACATGCGTTTCTCTCATTGTCCCCTAAACCAGTAAAGCCAGTTGTGCCACCCAACCGAAGCACAGGCATTGACGTAGAGCAGCCAGGGCTTAGGGGCACAATTCCTTCTCTGTCTACACTATGGTGACTTTTTGAATTCTACCAGAGAGCGAGCGACGTCGGCCTCCCGCGCGAGAGAAGAGTCCTATACGTGTGTAAAATACACGGTGCCGCGTGTATATGTCGCCGTATTACTTATTAGCCAAAGCCTTCAACTTCAACGAGCTGATAAGATCAGGATATAAAAAAAAGTTGTTACTGAGTAACTTTCCATTCCCCTTATGACATTTATGTCACAGAACAATTTACTAAAGGGTAAACGAAATGAGAAAGGCAGATCATTTACAGTGTCAGGCAGCTGCTTACTGGATTTATGATATTCAGTGCTTTATGAATTTATTTTTTTTTTTTCTGTTTATATCCCCTGGACACATTATTTGTACTTTTCAATTTCAAGTGGTTTCTTTAACTGTTCTTTGGTACAAACGTGCGTGCAAAACATCACGAAATCCATCCAAAGAAGTGCAATTAGCAACACGAAGTACAAAATGTCTGCGGCGTTGCCCTGATTTCATCATTCCCTTACGAAGATTTGCACATTATCACTGAATCTCAAAACCAGGAATGGTTTTGTTCTCAGCTTTTGTGCATTTACACATCTACGGTGATAACTTTTTTGCTATCTGTACAGCTTACAAAAATGATATTAAAAAGTAACAGATGAAAAGCTCTAAATACTCTTAGGGAAAAAAATAAAAAGAGCCACTACATGGTGGTCTGTACATCTTACACCACTTCCTGAAAAATCAATAGGATGTACCAGAGGAGCAACCAACACATCACTCTTGTCTGACTCCTCTTAAAGACCTGAATTTTTTTGTGGTTTAGAACTAGAAAATACAAAGCCTGGGAATATTAAGCAGGGAACGATCCCCTTCCCGACAGCGTTAGGGAGGAGGCAACATCATGCTATGAACTTGATTTGAAAGCTGATTGATTGCAATAATCATTCCTATCTACAGATCTAATCTCACATCTGCACAGTCATTTTAAGTTGGTAGAGAAGCATCTGCTCCACAGGTAACCCGTCTGCGCCTGGCATGGGAAGGTCCGTAGTCATTTCCGTGGGGTAATCGGAGAGGCTGTGCTGTGCTGCTGCAGAGAAGCGATGCTGTAGGGTGTTGGGCTGACAGCTACAGACCTTTACAACCTGCTTGAGCAACCCAGCAGCACCTACACCGGCCCCCGGCACGGCCCCGGCACTTGGCAGGCACCCCGGACGCCCCATCCAGGGTGCTGCCTGTTCTAGGCACTGGCACTGCCAGGTGTGGGCAGCGCTGACTCGTCTTGTCCCATTAGAAGACAAGAGACCCTCATTTTTCCAAACTTAGGAATTTTTCAGGGGGTGTGTGTTTGCAGAATACCTGTCTCAGGCTTTCAGGGGCTGGAGAGAGGCAAGTGGTCTGTAACCACTGAAACCTCTGCCTGTTTGCTACACAAGAACTCGGGCTGCTGAATGAGGATGTTTAAAGTACTGCGTAACTTCTCATTCCTCAGCAAGCCAAGGGTCATGGAAGCGGGGCCAGCGTGTGATTGCCGAGTGCTATTTTTGTACAAACCACTGGGAGTTAATGATCAGAGCGCGCTGACTGAGATGCTATCATCCAGGGAGATCCCACACCCTATCTTTTCTTTTTTTTTTTCTGGCTTTATTACAATTTCATAAGAAAGAAAT
>JAAGNO010020913.1:56212-72397 GCA_033439905.1 Ceryle rudis | reverse complement strand
CGAAGGGGGGGCCCAGGGGGGCCCAGCAGGGCAAGGCCGCGGCAGCTCCGCTGTTTCCACGGAAACCCCGGCGCGGGCCGCGCTCGCCACACAAAGGAGACCCGCGGTCGACAGGAAAATTCTCGGCGGCGACGGGAGAAACGGTCCGGCGGAGCTGGGCGGCGGCGGGGGAAGAACCGGCCCGGCAGCAAATAAATCAGGAAACTTCTGTCCGCAGGCGCCTCCCGCCGCGCCCCGACTCGCTCGTACAACCCACCGGCGGCTGCCGGCCCCTCACCTCACCGCTACAGCGCACCGGGGGCGGCTGTTTCGGGGAGGGAGCTGGGACGGGGCTGGGCTGTTTTCTTCCCAAAGGGGGCACCATGCCGGCTGGGGAAGGGCGGCCCGACACCTGAGGAGCTTGCTGGGCGCCAGGGGAAGAGCACGTACCTGGCGCCGCCGGGCCTGGGCGTGCGCGCCGCGATGAGGCGCCTGGAGCGGGGCGGCCGCCGAGCCGCACCAACTGCCACTACTTTGCACGCGCCGGGAGGTGGCCGGCTCGGGCGGGGCCGCCAGGCTCCACCCGCCGGGCGGCTCCGGGAAGAACAGGGTGCCCCTCGCGCGCCCTTCCTCCTTTCCTCCCTCCCCGCCGCCATCGCCATGTCACTTCCTCCCCGGCCGCTTGGAAGGGGCGACCCCTCCCCACGAACTAGCTTCGCCTACCCCTCGGGGCGCTACCCGACGGAGACTGGGGCGGAAGGGCTCTGCTGCGGGCCCCGGAGCCGCTCAGGGGCTGAAGGAGCGCGGGTGGATGGTGTTCGGGGCGGAAGGGCGGCGGTTCTGCGGCGGGAGCCGGAGCACGGGGGGGCGACGGGCCGGGGAAAGGGGCGCAGGGCAGACCCCGTCCCCTGAGGGCGGCCGGCGTCTGAGCTAACTACTCGTCACCCGTTACTGGAGCAAACACGGGGTACGGATGGAGCGGGAGGCTAGGCTGTGCGCGCACGGAGGCCCTCCTGGAGGGCAAGCTGCAAGGCAGCCGCGGAGTGAGGGACACCTGTGAGTATCTGCCGCTTCAAGTGGAAACTGGGGAGCGAATCCCAGCTCCACGGCCTGAGTGCTGCGGAGAGAAATAAATGCATATGGCAGTCATCCAAGCAGCCAGTACCCTGCCGCACAGTATCCTCTGTCTGTGCAAATGCAAACGCTTGCTGTCAGGCTCTGACAGTGGAGTGAGAAGAAACTTACCTAAATAGACAATAGCAAGAACTGAGTGTGTTACACCCCCAGAGCATGGGAAAGTGGTAATGCCTGGTGTGAAATCTCTATTGGGACAACGGTGCCAGCTCTGCAGGCCCTGCAGCTGCACTGGGGCTGGAGGGTTCTGGGGGGGTCTGTCAGGGGCAGGCAAGGGCGGAGGAGATCCCCATTACAGTCCTGTTCAATAATAGCCATATAGCATCAGTGTTTATCCTCAGTGTATTTTATATATATATTTTTTTTAAGCATTTTTAAAAGTACTCAAACAGCTATGGAAGCTGTACTATGAACAGGACAGACGGATATAAGCAAGACTTCCCCAGACTAGTCACTGGAGAACATTCTCCAGGAAACAAGAAAGAAACATCCTCACTAAAATGCCACATTTGTGAAGGACAAGAAGCTGCAACTCTCTCAGGGAGCAGCAAGAGCAAGGATGGTGCTTAAGGGAGGACAAGGCTGGAGCTAAGGGTGACCACAGCACAGGCAGTATTCTCACCACCCAGGGCACTGCTTCACAGTACCTGAACAGAGCAGTCATAGCTCAGTGCAAGGTCCATTGCAGTCCCAGACAAGATAAATCAGATGCACAGTTTGTAGTCAGGAGCAGCAGTAGGTAGGGCTACAGCTGGAGTTCAGGCTATAACATGGATCCACCCAGGAGACTAAACCAAAGGCACATCCGTCTGCTACAGAGCTCAGGCAGGGAGGGAAAGCCTTGGCCTGGGCTTAAATGGAGCCCTAGTCTGTGGGTGAGGGTGCCAGGTAAGGCTGATCAGGGTCATTAAGACCTAGGTGTGCCCTCAAGGCTCTGATAGATTCCTGCTGGTGGGGTGGGTGAGCCTGTTGTTCAGAAAGTCAAAATTTGGCAGCCTTTCTCCCATTTGGTTATGAAGATGTTGAATCCAGCTCACTGACATCCTCAGGCTAATGGTCTAACTGCTGAAAAGTTACATGGAAAGAGATTGGTAAAGGATATTTCTTAAGCCAAACTTTAAAAGACTGATGCTGCGGCTGCATTTTCAAAAAGCAACATGTCCAGGCAGAGGGAGAAGACTTAAAATCTCTGAATGAGGTACTTAATTCTGGAGAGTGGTTGAGTTTGTAGCACAGCTACACAGAAAGGATCCCCTACTAGCTACTTTAAGCAGCTTTGTGTACTACACTTACAGATTTTTGGGGCTATTGTTCCAAGGCACCCCACTCAGGATTTAGGTGTTATCCTGAGAACCAAAGGTCCAGAAGCCAGGCACCCTGATGCTGAGTGTGGAAGTCACTTACCTGGCCTTGAGTCCAAACTCTATGCAGTTGATTATTTGTATGTTCCCCATTTTCTGGGAAGCCATAGTAAAAATCTGGCTTCTTGTTTTCATTAGTGTTAAGCTGCAGCTGAATCTAATAGGATTTATGGATTGGATGCTTTATACCTGAGAAAACTCTCCAGTGGAGAGATAAATCCTAGTTTTGATATAGTACATCTATTTCTTAAAAGTCTAACCAGGAAAATGTGAATAATAAACCCCTCTTATTTAAACTGGTGTTTAAAAGGTAACTGATTAATCTTTTGAAGCTGTTAGATACCATGTCAAAGACAGACTGGAAAGCTCATAGCAAAAAAAAAAAAAAAAAAAAACCAACAAAGTTCTACATTCAGAGAAAGGTTTGCAAGGTCCCCACTATGGGGGTTTTTTTTTTGGTGCTACGGACAAGGAGGATGAAAAGGAATCAGATTCTCTTTCCTTAGGATCTACCCTCCAGAGCACTGAATTAACTTTTGTATATTAAGATTTGTACAGCTAATTAAAACAAAAACCCAACAACAAAAAACCAAACCCGAACAACAAACTATATGGCCAAGGGCAGCTAAATTAAATTTCTTCAGGTTTCATTTTTGGCATTTCCTTGTGCTTGAATTTGCAACCTCAATGAAGTCCTTTCCTTATTCACAGAATCACAGAATTATTGAGGCTGGAAAAGACCTCTGAGATCATTGAGTCCAGATGATAACCTAATGCCATGACATCAGCTAAATCATGCCACTAAGTGTAGCATCCAATCTTTCCTTAAACACCTCCAGGGATGGTGACTCCACCACCTCCCTGGGCAGTCCATTTCAGTGTTCTATCCCCCCTTTTGTGAGGAAGTGCTTCCTGATATCCAACCTAAACCTCTCCTGGCACAGCTTCAGGCCATGCCCTCTCATCCTGTCACTAGTTGCCTGGGAGAAGAGCCCGGCCCCCACCTGACTGCAACCTCCTTTCAAGTAGTTGTAGAGAGTGATAAAGTACCTCTGAGTCTCCTCTTCTCCAAGCTGAACAACCCCAGCTCCCGCAGCCTCTACTGATAAGACTTTCCCTCCAGTCCCTTCACCAGCCTCGCTGCTCTCCTCTGGACCTGCTCCAGCACCTCAGTATCCTTCCGGAAGTGCGGGGCCCAGAACCGCACACAGTACTTGAGGTGAGGCCTCACCAGTGCTGAGTACAGGAGCAGAATTACATCCCTGCTCCTGCTGGCCACACTATTCCTGATACAAGCCAAGATACATACAAGTACTGATCCCTGGGGTACACTACTGGTTACCAGACACCAACTGGATTGCAGCACTATTCACAACCACTCTCTGTGCCTGGTCATCCAGCCAGTTTTTAACCCAGCAACTTGTCTAATCCATGGGCTGCCAGCTTTTTCAGGAGGATGCTGTGGGAGAGTTTGTCAAAGGCTTTGCTGAAGTCTAGGTAGACCACATCCACAGCCTTCCCCTTGTCTACCAGATGGGTCACCCAGTCATAGAATAAAACCAAATTGGTTAGGCAGGACCTTCCTTTCCTAAACCCATGTTGGCTGTGCCTGATCCCCTGGTTGTCTTCTATGTGCCGATTGATGGCACTCAGGATGATCTGCTCCATAACCTTGCCAGGCACCGAGGTCAAGCTGACAGGCCTATAGTTTCCTGGATCCTCCTTCCAGCCCTTCTTGTGGATGGGCGTCACATTGGCCAACCTCCAGTTATCTGGTACCTCCCCAGTTAGCCAGGACCGGTGATAAATGATGGAGAGCAGCTTAGCAGCTCTTGTGCCAGCTCCCTAAACACCCTAGGATGAATCCTATCAGGAGCCATTGACTTGTTAGGGTCTAAGTGGCACAACAGGTCTCTAACTACTTCCTCCTGGATTACGGGAGGGATGTTTTGCTCCCCATCCCTATCTACCAACTCAGGAGCCCAGTTGTCCTGAGGATAGTCAATCTTTTCATTAGGGACTGAGGCAAAGAAGGTGTTGAGTACCTCAGCCTTTTCCTTGTCTTCTGTTACTATGTTTCCCCCTTTGTCCAATAAAGGTTGAAGATTTACTCTGGCCATCCTTTTGTTACTAATGCCTTTATAAAAGCACTTTTTATTATCCTTAACAGATTTGGCCAGATTAAGTCTAACTGAGCTTTTGCATCTCTAATTCTCTTCCTACATGACCTTACAATATCCTTAAATGCTTCTTGGTTCACCTGACCCTCTTTCCAAAGTTGATACACTCTTTTTTTTTCCCCTGAGTTCCTGCAAAACTCCTTGTTCAACTGGGCTGGTCTTCTTCCCCTCCAGCTCATTTTTCAGCATATAGGGACAGCCTGCTCCTGAGCCTTCATAATTTCATCCTTAAAGTAAACCCAGACTTCTCAGGCCCCTTTGCTTTTGAGAGCTGTTTCCCAAGGGACTCCCCAAGTTAGCATCCTGAATAGACCAAAGTCAGCCCTCCAGAAGTCCAAGGTAGAGGTTTTGCTGACAACCCTCCCGACTTCACTGCATATTGAGAATTCTATCATATCATGGTCACTGTGCCTCAGATGATTTCCGATCTCTACATCTCCCACCAACCCTTCCTTGTTCATAAACAGTAGGTCTAGCAGGGCACTACCCCCGGTAGGCTCGGTTACCAGCTGCAACAGGAAGTTGTTATCCATGCGTTCTAGGAACCCCCTGGACTGCCCCCTTTCTGCTGTGTTGTACTTCCAGCAGACATCCGTTAAGTTGAAATCTCCCACAAGAACAAGGGCTAGTGAACACAAGACATCTCCAAGTTTTTGAAAGAATGTCTCATCACTGTTTTATCCCGGGCAGGTGGTCTATAGCAGACTCCCACCAGGATATTAGATTCTAGTTTAAGCCCCATCCTTTGTCCTTTACCCCTAGGTTCATTACTGGTGGGCCAGGTTTTATTCCCTTCCCCTTCAGTTCTAGCTTCATGTCCACTTCCACAGCTACTAACCTATTAGTGAGCCCTGTGCTGTTACTGTCCCATGTTCCACCATTAATTACCTTGAGCAGGACAGTAGACTGAAGGCTTTTCTTAGGTCCATCCCTACTGAGCCTGGTTTTATCCCCCTCCCCCTTCATATCTAGTTTAAAGCCCTGTCAATGAGTCCTGCCAACTCCTGCCCCAGAATCCTTTTCCCCCGCTGGGACAGGTGCATCCCACCTGCCACCAGTGGGCTAGGCATCTCATATAGCAGCCCATGATCAAAAAACCCAAAGCCCTGCTAATAACACCAGTCCCGGAGCCTTGAGTTGACCTGTTGTCTTTTCCTATTAATTTCTTCATTCATGATTGCCACTCAAGGGATAGAGGAGAATACAACTTGCGTTTCCGATCCCTTAAGCAGCTTTCCCAAGGCTCTGAAATCCCTTTTAATTGATTTTGGGCTCCTTCTACCCATATCATCACTACCCACCTGAAACACTAAGAGAGGGTAATAATCAGATGGGTTTACTAGGGCAAGAAGTTTGTCCACCACATCCCTAACCCATGTCCCAGGGATGCATCAGCCTTCTCTGTGAAGTGGGTCAGGATAGCATATTGGCCCCCCTGCCCCCCTCAGTAGAAAGTCACCCACAACAATTACCTGTCTGGTTTTTCCTTTTGGAGCCATTTATGATGCCGGGTCTATGGTGACTTTGTCTTTCTGGCATTCTTGGCCGGGGTGAACCCTCCTCCTTGTGGGCATGCAAATACCTTATTTGCACTGGGCAAGACTCAAGAGTTGAGTTAGGAACTTACACCAGGACTCCTCCCGGCTATCCAAGGGTCATTTTTCACTGCCTGTGAAATGGGTGGCTTTCAATGAATTTCCTTGTAAGAAGAAAAACAAAACAAAAAAAAACAACAACAAAACGAAACAAACAAAAAAAACCCCAACAAACCAACGAAAACACCACCACAACAATGACAACAAAAAACCTACACAAAACAAAACAAAACAAAACAAAATCCCAGACTTCAAAGCACAGGCTGGATTGGTAAGGAACCCAGGTCTCTCTCATGGCTGAAGTGGAACTGCTTGCTGGTTCTCACAGCTGGACCCCAGCCCAGGTCACCACATGCACTTTTAAGCACCATGTGAATTCAGCTTCACAAATTTAATTATAAGCCAAAGCTTGTCTAGAACAGTTCTGGAAAGTTCTGTTGTTCTAGCAATGCCACCCTAGAGAGAGAGGCAGCACCCATAGTGCTGATACTACTAGCCTGATAGGGTGGATGCTATATAGGGGATATGCTATGATATGCTGCTGTGAGCAGCTGAACTCAAGAAGCCCAGTTTGTTCTTGCTTATGGTTAGATTCTCTAATACCTAATAATGTGTGGATTATAAATGACACATCTCCTGCATTTAAAAGCATCCACAATGTTCCTCTTTGGTGTAGGCTGAGTATGATAAAGGCTGGACTGCAGGCTGTCACTCCATGCAGGCAGTAACAGGAAGCCTTTCCTGTACTTGGCTTATCTGTCTTTATGAAACATGTGGGAAAGTGATTATGTCTGAGATCTCTGCTGCTTTTTGGGGCTTGGTTGAAAACAGCAAACGCATTCAGGAGTTATTGTAAGGATTGATGTACAGTTTTTTTTCCTTTAGGAAACCAGATGAAAGTATGTGTACAAAGGTTAATATATGCTAATATGGCGACCAAAAATGAATGATACAATGCATTGTTGTAATGGTAGAAATCCTAATACAGATGCAGGTGTGTCAGTTTAAATGTGCCAATGAAGGAGATGATGGTGAAAAATCACACACTCACAGCCTGTGCAACTAGGTTTTCAGTGCAAGTTTTCCTAGTGCAGACTAATCCTAACTGTGACACCTGCCAATTTCTCTTCTACCTCAGCTGTACAATATATCCACTGGTTTCATATAGAAAACCCCACTTCCCTTTACAAAGTCTAGTACATACTGACAGAATATGGTCTGAGATACAGAAAAAAACCATGTTTCTTTTAACATGTTTCTTCTTTCAGCATGCTTAAGTTTCTGCAAGAAGTCCTTGGCTACTACTCAATTATGGTGTATTTACTATTTTTTAAAATTAAGCATTTCTTTAATACCAAGGATTATGCCATACAAAAAGCTTTCAAATTACTCTTTGCAGAACTAGACCAAATATTTTCACATATACTGACATCCACAAAATAAGCACTTCTTATGTAAATATTATAAGCACTCCACATGTAAATATTATTTCCATGACTGTTTTTAAATATTCAACTTGAGCCTACCTACGAGGAGAAGAGGAGCCTTTTTTTCTCTCTACACATGTATTTTACACAAAATGCCACAGATTTGTTTTCTTAAAGCTTGATTAAATTGAAGACTTCTTCATGGACAATTTTGGGTCTAAAGCTGGTGGCACAGGTGACTGATTTTAGAGATACCTCTATGTGCTGATGACAGAGCAGAAATTTTACATGTGCACATATCTGCATACACAGGTACACCCATTGTGGTAGGCGCAAATCTTGCAGCTCTGTTCAAACAGGTTCAGGGAGTGACAAAATGGTGAGGACTTCAGAGGCATCTTCGAAACACAGAGAGGCCAACATCTGTTACTGTCAAGGTCAGGGTATGTGTGGGGGTGAAATTCCTCCAAGATCTTGGAGGAAACATCACTTTTGAGCTGCAAAGGAAAGTTCTGCTTAGATGGTAAACTGCCACTCTCCCAGAAGTGGAGGTAAGAAACTGGAGAACAAAATTTTGGTTTGAATGACTGGGAAGCTGGAGTAGCCCAGACCCTGTAATAACAAACGCTGCTTATGCATAACTCTGTTTACATCAAGTTTACCAGGGAAGAGGCACACTGGCTGCTCTCCAGGTCTTCAAGGGCAATACCTAATCTGCATATATAGTTACACAGACATTAACAGTCAGAAATAAATCAACACAACCATTCTTTTTGTTGTATATGTACATTTCCTCACCTAGAAGAGGAAAGAATTATTTCAGTATGATGAGGACAAGGCTGCTTTATGTTGCAATAGCATGTAGAGTTGAGCTATGTGAGCCTGTCATTCTGAACTTTTAAAAACTTACAGAAAATGGCAATCCCTGCTTGATCTGGCTCATAATTAATTCTGTAGCAATGTCCTCAGCCTGTGAATGGCTGCATGCTAACCCTGCACAGTAGCTTTAAGCCACACTTAAAAAAATCATCTTCATTTTGTCAGGGAGCAACTCTAGTTCCCTTGACAAATTTGCATTGAAGATAACATTTGATTATCTGCTTGTTCAATTACATAGAATTGAAAAGATCATTTAAAAAACAAAACAAAACAAAATAACCCAAACCCACACTTTTAAGAAACAGCAGGCAAAATACTCATCCTTACACACTGTTCAGTAAAGAACACATTGCCTGCTGCAGCTCCTCCCACCAGCCCTGCAGCACACTGTCCATACTGGAAACACAAGATGGGACACAACTCTCATCTTGATCAGCTGTTGCAGCCTCTCTCCAGTGTTCTCTTATGTGCTACTTTTGTAAAGACTCCTTTGTCTGAAGGGAACATCAGGGAGTGTCTATTTCCCAAGAAAAATTATGGGATAAATCCTGGTTAGGTGGCAGGAAATACCCACATTTTAACTTCTGTGCAGTCTGATGTGCTTGAAGAACAAATCTGTGCCAAATTTTATACCATGTACTTCAGTAGAGCCCACTAATTATTCATAAAGACCTCACATTTCAGAGACATTCTGGAAAGTGTGGTTCTTGAAGACTCAAGGGTTAATTTAGTGTTATACTTCACAGACTAAGATACTCAGTGTGAGCAGATTTGATCCCTCAAAAGTGGAGATGATTGGCATTCTATACTGTTGCTTGCTTTCTTAAAATAAGCCCACGGTTGATGGAATAGTTTTTTAATAAAATAGGCATTAGCTAAAAGCTATAATTGAGTAGAAGCTGAATACTTACAGTTCTTGTAAATGTCTATTATGCACATTAAGGAGTGAAATAAATTGGGACATCTTTGATACTAAATTGCAGAAACAGATTGCAAAAGACATGATAACAGGGAAAATAGAGTCAAACAGCATTAGAATCTCAGGAGTTATGAGAAAAAGGGTGAAGGAGTCAGATTTTGTAGTGGTTTTGCTTTGGGCTGTTGAATACATGTGATACCACTGAAAAAACCCCAGTACACTATAAATCTAAACTGCCTTATCCCACTAAATAAAGCAAATCTATCTCCTCTGTGAAAAGTGTACAGGACACTACTTTTCCCCTAGTTTGTTCCTGGTAATATTTCTCCCCCTCTGAAGTTGTGGTCTTGGGAACCTACGTATTTTCAGTGTCACAGAAGGAGACAGGTCTCCTGCCTTGACCCCTTCGTTCTTAATTTTCTATGAATTGGACTGATCTTGCTCCCAGTGGCATTTCATTGATTTCAGTGGATACAGACACAGCTCCAGAACTGGCTATTTCATAAGGATGCTGTATTATGAAAAATACTAAATTCTGGAGAAAAGAAAAATATTTCCTGAATATAAAACTCTTAAGTGAGCATGAAAACCTTAAAACAGGAATGTTTTTACATAAAATTTTTACAAAAAATAGCTGGAAAACTCACTAAGACATCTGATCATCCCTTGGCAGCAGTCTCTCAATAACAAAGGGATCCAAGAAGCAAGAAGCAGCCTGGACACCTGTGAGAAATATGACAGAACAGTTCTCAGAAGCCCAGGCCTCATAGTGCTTAGGCTATTTCAAACACCACAATGCTCTTAAGGTAGGTAGTAATGAAACAAAAACATTGTTGGAAGAGTGATGTTATAATTTCTGAGTTGAAATTGCCTCAATGGGAAAGACTTTCTGGGTGCTTTGCTGGCATCTAGTGAATCCGTAACCATAGTATTTTAGTTCCACTTCTGTACCATGCCCTGCTGCTGTCCCACAGCCTGTGCATGGGGAAAAACTTAAAAGGATTTGCCAGAGATATAAGAAAGTCATTTCATCCAGGAATGCCATTTGGGTGATGCAAACTAAGTGATGATGACATACTTTTTCCCTTTCCAAAACAGTGCCAGCCATGGTGCCATGGCAGAGCCTCTCCATAACCACTGATATCAATGCCACAGAAAGGATTAGAAGTTTGGAAGATATAGTTGTTTGTATGTTTTAAGTTAGTCAAAGTGAGCATAGGAAAAGCCTGGTTTGGCTTTTGCAATTATGTACCTAGTAACATGCTTAGCAACATACCTCTCTTTTAAGCAGAAGCAGGATCTAATCATTAATAATAGGATATCTCTGTCTAGAACAAAGGCTATAGAAAGAATGATGAGTCAGCCAACCAACTAGCTGTGAAGAACTGTTGTATATTGCTAAATCTAAGTGAATCTGGGGGAAAGGTAATTCTGACAGGGGGAGATCACAATCACCAGCTTATGGACCACCTACCCCAATTGTACCACCTCCTCAAAAGAACAAGGAAAGCAATAGCTAAGGAACTGGACAGAGCATGCATGGTGATTTACATAGCAAGCAAGGATATTTTAACCAATCATATAGGTGAATAACAATGCGTATGTATTAGAAAGGTGAATATAATTAAAACTTTGTATATAAATAACTGGTGTTGTAGGATGCTAATGTGCTGATTTTGATCTGGTGCTCTCCTGAGAATAAAGAAAATACCTCCACCTTATGTGTGTCATTGACAGTTGCATACTAGGTGACAGACCCAGTTTTGGGAAAATACCACTATCAGAGACAAAAGATCAGCCAGTTTCTGTAAGCTCTTGCTTTTGCCTCCAAGCTGCCCCCATCTGTTGTCTCTATTGTCCGCCTCAGTCTTAAGTGTGGCCTCCAGCACAAATCACAGCAACCCCCAGCAATGTTTCAGTATAAGGGCCCGTGGTTCTCTTTGTACACTAGAAATCAGCCCTTCCATCTTTCCTTCACAGTACAAGCTGCTCCATTGTATCTTCCTCCCTTCTGTTCTTTGATTCTGTGAAAAGCTTGGGGCCTGGAGGATAGCTAGGGGTATGACAACAGGGTGTGGAGCTAGTCAGCAGTTTGCATCCAGAAAAGGATCCTAGTGAATAAAAGGCCCTTTATTCAGATGACTCCTTTGTGTTCTCCTTTGTTTCAATTTGCAATTGAAATCCACTATCTTTGGCAAAAGATCACTGCAATTGATAGTGATTAGCAACCTCTTACAAACCATTGCCAGGCTGTCTTGAAACCATTCCTCAAGTTCCCTAAGACTGCTGGGTCTCTTGTCACAATTTAATATGTTCCTCAAGCCTAAGGCAAAGGCCCTGCTGGAAGCCCTGTCTCCAGCAGCAAACTGTGCTAAATGACTTTATGGCTAAATGCTCAAATGGCTCAGCCAGAAGTTCTCCAGGCAGTTCTCCCACTTGGCCCTGGAGGGGCAAACCTCCTGGAGATGCCCACCTAAACCTGTTACTAAGGTACTAAGGTGATACTTTAGAACAGTCACTAGGTGAGACTTCATCAGATGGCTGTCCACTTCACAAATGGGTCTCAAGCACCCAGAACCTTGTATCAGATGAGTGTCAAAACCACAAGTTAAGATAATCCCTCATGAAAGCTGTTACGCACAGTACACGGAATGGACTGTTTTCTGAGAAAGTCGGACTCTATAGCCCAGCATCAGAAATGCTTTGACTAGGCATGTGTTTGTATTAGAAGGCAGCATAAAAACATCAACAATGCAGTTTTATAGAAAATGCAGTAGGAAATACAGAATTACCAAACCTGAATGCAGCACACATCAGATATTTTTTTTTTTGTGACATACTAAAAACTGATTTGGATAAAGGACCTGGGCTGCTGTTAAGAGACCTACTGCTCTGCAGAGAATCCTCAATGTCATCCTACTAACTGCCATTTATCACAAGAGTTCAGGTGCCTCTCAGCTTGAGCCATCACTATTAATGTAAAAAGGCTTGTTGTATACAGACACAACCTTGTGAACCCATGTCTTTACCAGCTCCTGGACCTGTAAGCTCAGACCCAGCTGTTTGATGTAGCTACAGGTTTAGCACAACCATTCTTACAGTGATTTGACAGTGTCTTATTCGTACACTCACTTCTGTTCTAGTACTATGTTATTAATCTCACTGATTCATATTTTTTTTCAATTTGAATAACATAGCTAATGTCATTTCTTCCTCAACAACTCCCAGATGACTAAGAATCACTAGCCTAGGAAATTCTGAGCTCTGGGATTTGTCAGTCAGTCACCTGGCAATTTCAACCACAAAACAGTCTACATAAACACTCTGAATCTAATGCTTTTTACACCTTTTTTGAACCACAGGTGCCCCAAGTATTATCAATAGTACCAACAGAGCCTGCTGCCTCCCAGGAGTGGTAGCCATGACGGTAGCAGGAATCAGAATTGGCTACACTGTCTGCAGTAAATCGACAACACTGAGCAATCCCATTTCATTAATAACAGCATCTCATCAGCAGCTGCTCCTTGGAGACAGATGGCTGCAGCTGACTCTCTAAGCGTTGCTTTCTTTTGCCACCCCCAATGAGCTGTAGCATTTGAGACATTAGTGACCTAGTAGTCTGAGCTTGTTCATACACTGGAAACATCTCCTGTCCTGTTGTCTTCTTTTCCTGTCCCTTTTTCTTCATGAAGGAAATTGCAAACAGTCAAAACAAAACAAAGCAAAGCAAAACCCCCAATGTTTATTTCAACACAGATAATAGAATTCCAAAACCCATGGCTGAAAAATCTCCACCTCACACTGGCATTGTTACAAGATCTACCTCAGGCAGTGTGTGATGCTATCATGACAAGGAATTAAAAAGTCTTTTACTGGAGGGAAAACTTTCTACCTGGCAAGTATGGATTATTTATTTATTTATTTATTTATTTTCTTAATTCAAATACCTTATTTAGGCAAAGAAATGAACTCTGAAAACAGATCCTATTCATTGGCACTGGTCAAATGATTGCAATCCTAATTGGACCCCCCCCCCCGCTGGTGCAAAGGGGATTTTCCCCAAATCCACTTGAAATCAATAAAGCTTCTAAGAAAAGGGGATTTGCCAGTGTGTTTGGTGCACTGTAGGGATCTCATAGCCAATGTTACATTCACTCACCAAGTCATACAGACTTTCAAACGGCAATGAATTGCGTGTGCAGGAATCTCCATCATGTGAGAAAATAAGTGAGGCTTGCACAACCCCATGGTAAAAACTTCTGCATAGAGTTGTATGATACACCCAACAGCCAAAAGAGATTCCTGGGCTTGTGAATCACCACGTGTAATAGCTGGAGGAGTCCAGCTGCTTTCATAGCATTCTGTGGATTATGCCATCCAGTTTCAGTTCTTCTCTTAATGGAATAGAATCTTGTGGAACATGATGTGTGAATGAGTAAGTAACTTGCCCTCTGACTGTTGCTCTGTTTCTACAGTAGAGCTCACAAGAGAAGGTGGGAGGGAAGGAGGAAATACCAGCTACCCGTGTCATGACACCTTCAGGGCATGAACAGTCTTCTCTCGCTTTAACTCCAGCCAATATGAAGCACTATAAGGCTTCCTAAGAACTGCTAAAATGTTACTAATAATACTGCACAGCCAAATGGAGGCAACGAGTGACAGGCTTGTGCAGCAGCAGATGTTTAACTTTACAGATAAACTATTTTATTATAAATATCTTTGGGAATCTAAAAGCCATTTCTGAATCAGGAAATGCAGACAAACAAATACACAATATGCGTCTTCCCACAAGAATGTAGTTCTTGAAAACCATCTTTCCAAATATCTTTTCACTTAAAAGCAATTTGAGTTTTTTCCTTTTCTTCTTTTAGTTTACTATATCCTAAAATTGTGCCTAGAAGCTAGTTATTAAGAATGTATTTTTGGAAGCAAAGCCATCAGTACTTTTAAAATAAATTAGAGCAAATGACTTCATATTGGATGCTGGCAGCAAATGGGAGTCAGCACAGTAATGGCAGGAGTGGATTAAGAGAGAGGAAAAGCTCATCAGGGAAAATACAGTAAGCTAAAACTTCCCTGACTTCAATATCAGCAATAATGATCACCTTACACTACAGCGTCTGGCACTCAAGCTGATAAAAATAGAGTTATTAAGAATATCCTTAAGGGTTTGTGGACCAGCTGATTGCATCGTCTTAATTAGACAAGACTTTAATTCCCTAATGTTGCATTCAGCTCACCACCTGAGTGACTGCAGATCACTTTGGGGAAGGTTGTGGCAGCTTGCTTGGGATGATGTGGGGGCAGGTGGGAATGGGATGGACCTGCAGCTCTGTAGAGAGGAAACTATGCCTTGGCCTGACATGCATCTGAATAGTGTGGAGTATAGGGAACCTTGCCTTCTGCTGGCTTAATATTTATCAGGGCATGAACATAATAGGTTTATCTGGTTAACTGCCTGGGTGGACAAGGGGTGGATATTGTCCTGGTTTTGGCTGGGATAGATTTACTTTTTTTTCTTAGTAGCTGGTATGGTGCTATGTTTTGGATTTAGTGTGAGAATAACATTGATAACTCACTGATGTTTTAGTTGTTGCTAAGTAGCACTTATCCTAAATTAAGGATTTTTCAGTTTCCTGTGCTCTGCTAGTGAGGAGGAGCACAACAAGAAGCTGGGAGGGGATGGGAAATTGCCAGGACAGCTGACCTGAACTAGCCAAAGGGATATTCCCTACCACAGAATGTCATGCCCAGTATAATAACCTGGGGGTGTTGGCTGGGTTGAATCGCTCGCTGCTCAGGCACTGGTCAGTGAGTAGTGAGCAATTGCATTGTGCATCACTTATCTTTTCTTGGGTTTTATTTCTGTCCTGGTTGAGTGAGAACAGAACTAATTCTGTTCCTTGATTTTGCTTTTCAGCTTGGTTCTTCTAACTACCTGCACTGTCTGAAGTTGGCAGCCTGTTTTCACAGGCAGTGTCTGCTGCTAGCAGTGATAACAGCCCATGTTTAAAGTTAATATGAAGGACTGGTATGCAGACCAACACCACTGCTGGATCTTAGGTACCACAATGTGTGTGTGGGGGTGTGCAGAAACTAAAAGGCCACACCTGCAGGGAGGAGCAGGCAGCACAGGTGACCCTAAACTGACCAATGAGGGATTCCATCACATATACATCATATTTGATATAAAGCTGAGGGATCAGGATGGTCAAACCCCTGCTTGGCTCAGCTCATCTCTCCCAGCTTCTTCTCACTTCTTCAATGGCTGGCATGTGAGGAGGATTCTGTCTGTTTTGCCTTTGATCCTGATCTGTCTGAAACCAGTGCCAGAAATCAAGCTCCTGAACACAGCTCCCATCTGCTGCTGGGCCCATTCTGGGACTCTCCCGGAGCCTGCTCTGCAGCATCAGTGGTAATGGTGACATAATTGCCATTGGGGTGGGCTGCATTCAGTATTGGTTTTGTATATATATGTATTCTATTTTTATTATTATTTTTTTAAAATCTCATTAAAGCTGTTCTAGTTTCCTTTTCTAATGGCTAAGTCTCTCTCCCTTATTCCCCTTCTCTTCCCTTTGGGGAGGGAGGGGGGTTAACAAAGAGCATCTGTTACAGGTCTAGTGGGCTGCCCTGACCCTAACCTGTGAGAATTTGTTTCTCTGGGTTTTTTTTTTTGTTTGTTTGGGGTTTTTTTTGTTGTTGTTTTGT
>JAAGNO010020913.1:45185-56112 GCA_033439905.1 Ceryle rudis | reverse complement strand
ACTGAATATTGCAATTTGTTGTCACTGGTAAATTACACCAATTAATAAAATGAGTAGTGAAAGCATATGCTCAGAGCTACTTTTTTTCCGATTCTCCTCCTTATCCCACTGGGCTGGACAAGGAATGAGTGAGAGGCTGGGTGGTGCTTAGTTGCTCACTGGGTACTAGTTTACACTAGAGAAGAGACTATGGGCCTTTAACTGTGCTTTACTAGAATAGCTAAGGGGCTTTTTAGCAGACAGACTCCAGCAAATCTTGCAGGGGCATTTTCAGATGTTACTGGTCTCCTAGCTGTCCTTCCTACCCTTGGGTTATTGATCCTGTAGAAGGAACAACATGTGCCTATGTCTTAACTGCTCCAAGGTATGGGCCACGGTTTCAACAAAATCACCCCTGAAGGTGAACTGCTCAATGCTAACTGCTCATTGGAATAAGGCAAGTAAACAGAAGAAGGACAGGGCACACACATGGGCACAGTAGTGCCTTCAGCCACTTCAGCAAAATTCCTCAGAGGACATTTGCCAAGGTCCTTGCTGACATCTGATCTGTGCAGAAAGCTATGGAAGGTACAGTGACTTACTTCCTACAGTTAGCTCTCCTAAGGAGAGGGTAGAGGGCACTGATGTGCAACAGATCTTGAATTGTCTGAGTAGCAAAATGTGGCTACAGCAAGAGACTTCAAAGTTTGTAGAGGTAGTAAGTGTCTTAATGCACAGTTTCCATTTAGATTTATATGCTATACACACACATAAAGAGCAAAAGGTATGTTGCAGTCAGCTACTCAAAAGATGGAAATGCCAGAATGGAAGTGACCTGTGCAAATTTACTGCCTCCTCTGTGGGTCTTCATATTTAAGTAGGTTTCAGTTTACCTGGCTGCCCTGTTCTTTTTCCATGGACCCCTTCTAATGTCCAGAGCAAACACCAAGCTGGCCTCATTTAATAAAAGGTTATTCAAAAATGTTTTATCGTCCTTGATCAATGATGTGTGGCAGCAACATAAGCTAATATTTATTTCATGTTGTTTACATCCTCATGGGCATTTTTAATGATACTGACTGTTGTAGTGTCCAAGTTTGTTTACGCAACTTGTCTGTGAAGTGGGGCCAGAGGCATGATCCTGCTGTCTTTACCCTACATGGTGCTTGTGTATTTGTGCTTCTCCTTGCACCAGAAAGGTATGTGGAATGTGCTAGTCATCTGCGATGAGTCAGATTCTCACTAGAGAGATGTAGGATGAACTAGATGTCAAGTTCAAAGAAGAGGAATCTGGATTCTCAATGAGAGAGGGATGTGTCATTAAGTCCAAATTTTGTTCTGCAAATGCAGTTTTTTCATTACCTTATGTAGAGTTTCTATTCACATAAGTCCTCATGTGCAGCCTTTTTCAGTTGTAAGGCACATCACTGCTATCTGGCAGAGACTGAAGTATCCAGAGGCTGCCTGAAACAATGGCAAAGAAAAGAAGATGAAATTGGTTTATTATCCTATTTAACAACTTCTGTACTTATAATGCAGGGCATTTGATAACCCAGCTGTTTGTGCATACAGGGCCAAATCATTCTCCCTTAGTTATAGTTGCTACTATTGTAATTAATGAAACCTACAGATCTGGGATATAAGAGACTGTAACAGCAGAAGGGAAAAACATGCCTAATTCTTTCCTTTATAGCAAAGCTTTTCCAATGGTGTATAACCGTAAAAAACTTTTCAGATTTCAGATTGAAATTTCCTACTGTTGCTTGGTCTTCAAGATTCAGTTATTTGTGAAATTACAAGGTGTTCGCTTTTTTTAAGATAATAAAGTAAAACTGCAGCAAAAGCACCTATTAGGGTTGGTTGGTTTGTTTGTGTTTGTTGGGTTTGGGTTTTTTTTTTGCTATTAAATGAGAAATACTGAATAATATTTGGAGCAAGTGTTGCTCCCCAGCAATATACTATGGAAGGAGATATTTTTGCAAATAATAATTCTACCAGAGAGTTCTGCAAGTACACGTTAGTGCATTTTGCTCAAAGCCAAAGTCATCAAAGGCAGATGAGTATGCATATTCCAGTGTTCCTACTGCCTGTGTTGGTTGATGTGTCTGTAAAAAAATTCATTTGTTGCTGCAAAGACTAGCTTTTTCATGGAATGAATCCGGACCAAAGTATTGCTCCTGAAATTGCAGTACTTCAGCAATCATTTATGGTACCATCATTTATGAAGTTTGCAATGCAAGATTCTCAATGTCTGTAACTAGGAAGTAACAAAGGGATGAGGTTGTACATAAAAAGCTTTTTTTTTTTTTTTACCCTTTCTCATGGAAGTAGGACATGAATGAACTGTGCAGGATCTATAGCTACATGAACAGATTTTAATACTATTGTGTTTGCTTTCAGAATATGGAAGTTTCAGGGTCTCCAGAAATATTAAACCATATTTTGGAGAAATGGTTTCTGACAAGTCATTGCTCTCTGCAAAGAGGGTGCACTAAGGCCACTTACCCAGTGATGCTGGCATTTGCTGTTGGGTTTTCTACTAAACAGTCTGCTAAATTGTTATGTGTGGTTTTGAATAATTTTCTGACCAGTGTTTTCTTTTCCTTTCTGGGGGGGGAACCACCCAAAACAAACAAACAAAACAACAAAAACAAAAAACCAACCAAAAACCTGTAAAAGAGTTTAGGTTTGGGGGTTTTTAATTCCTTCTGATGGAATGAAATGAAAATTCTGTCCATGCTCTAGAATAGTATATGCTCCAAGAAGTAAATAAAATCATACTTGCTAGGTGGCATACCTTCTTAATATTCTACTCAATGTCTACAGATTACAATTTATTTAATCCCTATTAGGTGTGGTATTAGACAAAACTAATTCTGGGGAAAACATTCAAAGGTGCAGAAATGTCAGAAAAGACAAAATCCTATTTTAAATTTAGGTATCCTAGATGCTGTAATAAAGAGTGAAAAAAAGCTCTTTAAAAATGTGTCCCTTTAAAGTTTTTTAAAACATTATTTAGCACTGTAATTTATATTCTGCCAATCACCATAATACAATGAGTTCAATAAAAAAGAAGGAAAATGTACTTTTTAAAAATCCCCCATGAGATGTTAAGCTGTAGGAAAATATAAGGATGTGATTATGTGGCATTATTTCAAACACTGGCACTTACTGATAAAGAACCATTATAAACCCTTCTGGAAAATTCATCCTAATCTCTCCTCGTGGATAAACTGTGCCTAGCCTGGAATCTGAGAGACCAAAGGCCAAGCTCACTGAAAGACACCTTTATGTCTTTCCTCCCCTGTTACATGCTTTGAGCACGGAGAGAAGGTTGCTTCCATAATCCATGTATCACTGGGCTACTGCCGCCACAGAAAAAAGTTTGACTGTAATCAGCTATGACTTGAATGTCCTCCCTGGTGAGCTAGGAGTTCAGCTGCCTGTGTCCTAGTGATCTTTCAATAGTAGCCAAAAGGAGTATGTCTGCTGCTGGTGTCATTGCACCAATTCAGGATATTTAACTGAGATACCTGAGCTAGCAGCATGGTTGCTCCAAAATTCATCTGTAGTCAAGAGAGAGACAGGCAGACACTTGGTGAAAATGAATCAGATTATTTCTGCAGTTTTCATTGGTGATGTGTTTTAATTAATGCCAACGTCATTCTCCCCATGAGTCAGTAGAAACAACACCCAATAACACCACAGGACAAGGCCCAGCTTTTGGGTTGACTCCAACAAGCTTCTTCATGCTTCCTGTACAGCCCCGCAAGAGAGAGAGAAGAGTCAATCCATTTATCACAGCCACCTATCCAAATTTATGCAATACTTTTCCCCTTAAGTTAATGGGGAACTTCTGATCTCAATTTAAAGTAGAAATTAAGACTGGACTGTGGATTGCTTAATGCTTTGTGTAGCCATCATTTAATGATAAAATGAGGCTGTTTAGCCTCCTTAGCTTCATCTCTGACTTTACTCCACACTTACCAGTAGCTCAGTGAGGCAAAAAGACACTAAATTTATAAAAATAGGCTGCCAGTCTAGTACAGGAAACCTGTTAATACTCACACTGAGAAAACAACTTCATCATTAGTTTGACCCTTGTCAGGCATCAGACCACTTAGGGATGCCAAGGCAAGAGGTAGTTCTTGCTGCCATGAGCACAGGTGTAGCAGTATCCTGTGCCAGCTAGTTGAAAGCAAGCTCTTTGTACTGGGTCTGCCTGGTACAGACTCAATTTTCTCCTCAGCAGCCTGTATGGTGCTGTGTTTTGGATTTGTGACTAAACAGTGTTGATAACACAGCAGTGTTTTTTATCTGTTGATGAATAATGCTTGTATAGCATCAAGGCTTTCTCTTTTTATCACTGTGCTCACTCAGTGAGTGGGTTGGGGAGTGGGCAACAGGCTGGGAGGAGACAGAGCTGGGGCAGGTGACCAAATTGACCAAGGCAGTATTCTATGTCATATAACATCATGCCCAGCAATAGAACATGGGAGGCTGTCTTTCTAAAGTAGCAGTTGCTCAAAGTGTGGCTGGCCAGCTGTCTGCCTGTGGAAGGCAGTGAGTGATTGTATTTTTATCAATTTTTTTTTTTTTCTTTCCGTTATTAAACTGTCTTCATCTTGACTCATGAGTTTTTTTTCTTGCTTTTGCTCTTCCTAGTCTCTCCCCTATCCTGCTGGGTGTGGGACTGAGCGTGCGTTTGGGTGGGTACTGGCCAGAGTTAACCTACATCAACATGAGATCTACAAATAGCAGTATAGGTGAACCTTGAGAATAAAGAACTGAAACACATTTGGCAAACAATTAAAGTTGTTACCAAACTGAAGCTATTCAAACCAATCAAGCTCCCACATGTTTACTTGCTCACTTTGCAGTAACTTGCTTGTATCCTGAGATACAGAGCACTAATCAGCTAGCACTGTATAAATGCAGAACAAGAGAAAAATAAAGTCAGAAAGAAAGTGTAGACACCTCATGAGTTGCAAGAGCATTGTTTGGAAACAAGATGAAGAAGGCTTTGGGTGAGGTAGACCACTGTAAGGTGATTTTGTCTGTGAACAAGGTGTGATCTGGCATATGTTGGAAGTGTTTCCAATAGAGAGATGAATGAATGAATGAATACCACACAAGATGGCAATGCAACCATGCTTGCTGTCGTATGCAGAAGTCCATCACTCATACTTGAAAAAAGGTAAAAAGTGAATTGGAATAACTTCTTTCTGGGATGTTTAAAGAAATGGTGATCCAAGCTTTTAAGCTTGGCCTATTAAGCCTAATAAAACAAATGGAGTGGAAATATGATTGCTGGCTACTCCATCCTATCAGGGAACAAAGGGAACAGGAAACATAAAAAGGAAAAAACCCTACTAACCTCACAAAAGTTATAGATGTAATGATAAATAATTACAAGGTGGGCATTAATACATTGGAATGAAAAGGTTTCTCATCACTAGCAGCTGGACTCAGGTTCCAGAATTGCCTTGCCATGAAAACAAATGTGACTTAAAAATTGCTTGCCATAGCACTCTAAATTTATGGAAAGACTTACATAACAAGGTGCCTGTGATGGTAGGCTGGACACAACAAACTAACACGACCTTTCTACTACTGAGATCTTAATATCATGAAAAGGAAATAAATTAGGTGGTGTTAAGTATCAGAAAAGTCTCCTGCTATGGAGATCAGTCTTGTAATGCCACTGACTAACAAAAGAAGCTGCTGGATCTGAGACAATGACTGCATTAATGAGAAAGGCTTCTGGATCTCTATTTCTTCCTGCAAGCAATTAAATATCTGATTGAATGGTTCTCAAAGTTGGAATTTTCATCTGGGAGTAGGCCAACATAATGCTGTACGAACAAGTATGAAGGGACCTTATAAGATCATTTATGTGTCAAGGCCTACTGCTTGTAAAAATAGTGCTCACTTCCATAGTGAGGTGAAAGCAAGAAGAAACACTGTTTTCTTTTACACCAAGCAAATAATAAGCCTAATAAGTATATATAATTTATCTGAGACTTGCTAAAGCTCTGCTAAGGCTTTTTACAATTTGTGTTTATTTAAACACAACTGGCAAAATAGTACAATGTATATATTGTTTGCTGTAAATGCAACAGAAGAGCAACACCCAGTGTGGTCATTACAAAGGGCTCTGGATCGTGGACGTTTTTTGGTTTTGAAGAAGCAAAGTTATTAATTTAAGTTTCTCAGGGACAGATATTTCTGTACTGCTCAGAATCCAGATACAGAGAAAAAGTTTTAACTGTTGACTTTTATGTATGTGCACTACCTTTGCTTAGACACTGAAAGACGGTTGGTTTTTTTCTAAGTATATGTGATGGTGACCTTTGACAACCTGGCCTTTTTGGGTTCCTGAGTGGGAGCTGAGCACTTGCAAATATCAAACTCCAAGTATGAGAGCAAACTGTACTCTGGCTCACACAGGTAATGATACATTTTATGCACAAGCAATTGCAATTCCCCAGCCATCACTCATCACTAGGATCTACTGGCATGGGTCCTTTCTGAGGAGAGAAGGGACTTAGGAGTTTTCTAGACTGGCAAAGGTCTTAAAAAATAGTGCAAGAAAATAAGCTGATCTACAGCTTATTTTGTATACTGCATTGGTCTTTCAAGCTGGTATACTGTATTGGGTAGGTCTGTGGTATAGCTGTACTGCAAGAGCAAGAAAAGCAGGCTTTCTGTTGTGTAGACGTGGCTTCATATTTTTATTTATTCAATTCTACCATGAAGCTTACACATTAAAGAGGACTAAAAATGAAAAGCCACTGGCTGTTTTTAACTTGTGCATGGTAAATGTCACATGTGAAGAGATTACTAAGTCAGGAGAAAAGCAGGAGCTTATTGCTAGCACTGGTTTGAAGCCTATGTTTGCTTTCTATAAAATCCATAAGAATGAGGCAATAGGAATAGCCTTGATCATTGTAATTCTGAAATAAAATAAGGACCTGAGTGATTGCAACTCAGCTAATAAGCACCTTAATATTTGCTCAGCAAAGCCTGAGTAAAATTTTGGTATAGTGTTAGATTCAGTTACATCACTGCTAAAACCTCCAAACTCAAATCAGAATTGGTTTCAGCTTCATTAGCTGACTGATTTTAATGTAAATATCACAGTCATTTTTGCCTTTCAGAAGCAGATTTTTTAGAAAAGAGAACCTATTTGTTGTACCTGTAACTAAGCACTTGAAAAATGTCAGTGTAGCTTACTGAGGTAGTTTGTTTGTTCTGGTTTTTAACTCCATCAGCTGTGGAACACATTGACTTCAGCTATTCATTAAAAAAAAAAATTCAAACCCTTTTACCATATTGTGATCTCTTTACTTTGGAAAAGAACAATGTAGGGCTTTCCAGGTTTAGCTTCCAGGCATAAACAAGCTCAGTTGGCTGAACCCATTCAGAAGCATTTAGCATCCATTCCAAGAAAAACATTATATTGGCCCCAACAGAAGTAGTGTCCGAATACTATCTCATTTTGTCAATTGCTACTTTTCATTTTAGCACTATCTTTTTGTAATTACTTACAGTCTTCATCCAACCAGTTTTGGCCTGGTGACCAGCAGATGAAACTGGCAAACTGTTGAGATTACTGTTTATGAGGCAGACAATACAATCATGTACCAGGTAAGAATGTGTTGCTTCAGTTGTTCTTAACTAAAGGTTTTTAAAACAACTCTGACATCTGTGCTTGATGGGTTTTTGTTTGCACTGAAAGGAGGTGGAGAGAGCAGGCATGAATGTGTTTTGTATATAAAATATTCAACTAATAAAGAAACAAAGACGAAACCAGGACATCAATTTCTCCCAGAGGCTGACTATGTACTGCTAAAAAGTCAAACTAAATGTTGTTTTCAAAGTCTCTAAATTAGCCTTCTCCCAGTGAAGCCAGTGGTAAAATTCCCCAATTGTTGCAGAGGATGTCAGGTTAGGTCACACTGTTCTTTAGGCCACTGAAAATCCTACCTTTTAAAAAAATATTAATTCTTTGTCTCACTAATGTCATACTGGAGTTCTCTGGACCTTAAAACTTAAAATTTGCTTCCTGCTTCCATGAGCTGTGTCATCACTGTTCCAGCATGCATGTGGCCTCCACTTTGGTGTAGCCACAGATTTTCCCAGTTGTGAGGAAAGAGCGGGAGTGCATTTCAGCTGTTGCCTACAGTCTGATTGTGCTCTCTGGACGGAATTCCCTTACTATAAAAATACAGATGATGGCACTTCCTTGCCTACATGACTTATGTGGATTCCTCAAGCTTTCTAGATATAAAAGCCAAAAAGTGATGTAACAGGTGATGTCTGTTTATGCTGATGTCAGCATATTTTATCTACTGGCATAGAACCATTACTCCATTATTCAGAATGATGGAGCCACGAACAAGAAGAACAACTTAAAAGCAAAGAAAAAAAGCACTATTAATAATAATGAAGAACTCCAAAATGGCATATGACCTGATTTCTAAAAATAAAATAAAATAAAATAATCCCTGTGGATATACAAATCACTACATTGAATATGATTCTCCATATGATTGAATGTGCTTCTGTCAGCTTGTCTCACCTACTGCTGCTTAAAGCCATTTACATTTTCTCTGGTCTGCACATACTTACCCAGAAAATGAGAAGGGACTGCTCAGTATATGTAGTCTAGTTGTTCCTAGACAATCAAGTTGAAGATTACTAGAGCAGAAACCATCTGAAGAGGAGCCATAGCAGGAAATCAGTAAGTGATACACAAGGGGAACCACACAGGCAAACACATACACAAACATAATAGGAATCAGTAGACAAACAAGTTGGAAAAAAATGGAGAGGTGCTTTTCTGAATTTGCTAAATAGAGAAATATTTCGTTACAAACTGTAATCAAGTCAGATAAAATGTCAAGTAGTACATTTGTCTTTTTTTGCTCAGTCACTGTCAATGCTGTGCTGTCAGGTACATCTGGGTGAAGTTGCTAAAGTACCATCAGGAACAATTAGACATGGGGTTTCCTTTTTCTGGCAGCTTTGTTCCAGTGCTGTCTTCTTCAGGTGTTTCTGTTGCTTTAAGGGGAACTGGAGGAAGCATGAGAATTTTGCTGCCTGGAAACAAAATCTAGTTGTTAAGAGCTCTACTGCAGCTTTCCATATCTGTGTAGGGTTTCTCTAGATCACCCATCACCATACTAATCAAATGCTGAATCAGATAAATGAAGTCATCATGGGGCTAATCAACGTTCAGAGCTGATAGTGTATTTTATCCTTCCTATCTTGATGAAAGTGTTGCTTATTGAACTTACTGCAGCCAGTGATTTACTTGTGAAGTGGCTTGAGTAGCCCAGTGAATGTGAAGAACATGGCAGTTGCTACCTCAAAGTGTAAAAAAGTTTGCAACAAGGGCTAAATCTTCCCAGTCTTCCAGGGAGCAGAATTTCTGGGAATCTAACCCCTCACCTCCAGATGCCTCAGGTCCCCTCCAGAAATGCAAATTTTACTTCAGTTTACATGATCTACAAGATCTGAAGGCAAAAAGCTTTGCTACAGTAGCTGTTTGCACTATACCTTACTTTTAATACGCAAAATGCAAATCCTACCGCTTGCTGTCCTATGAGAGTGTGACTTTTATCCCAACAGTGGCTTAATGTTTCTTCTGGAGTGCCATTTACTGATTTTTTTTTAAAGTGTATATTTTCAAATGAAATTATTTGGCTTGCAGTTTGTGATGAGATAGGGCAGACATATAAATGATATTTTAGTCAAAGTCATGGCTCCTAAAGTATTATTTATGCTAAGCTTTGAGATATGCTTTTTCCTAAGGGAGCCAAGCTGTTATATATTTTCTTCTTAATCTACTCGGTATTCAGATTTCACTGCCATCTGGAATTAAATATTAGAGCTTTTTGTTGTTGTTATAGAGCTGTATTATTATAGAGATAATTATTATTGAATATTTCAGTATACATCCTGTACTTAATCTATTTAACAGACACTCAGAGGAGCCTGGATTGCAGTACCAAGAACAACTCTGTAATTGTTTTAATCTGAAAGATGAAGGAGATTTGAGATAAAGAGAATTCAGTGAACAAAGGCAAACAGATGTAAAAAGATACAGACTGCATTTTTGCTTTTTATTGCCATAATAAGTCACTTTCTAGGAATATATAGTTAAATTTTAATGTTTCCAGAGTGCATGGCTGGTAGAGAACATAAACCCACAAACTCTTGAAAACTTTGCATCTACTTATCCTCTCAGGTTGGTTTCCCTCTTGTTTCGTGCTTGAGTCCTGTTTCTCTTCATTACCCCCATGGCTGCCTGGGACCACTTCCAGAGATGTGCATGCCATAAGGAAGCATTTGCCAGGGCTGGCCTCATGGATGCTAGCAAGCAATGCCAGTGTTTCAAAAAAAGCAAGGCTCCCCTCTCCATGCCGAAACCATTGCCAGTACTCTGTGGGAGCTCCACAGTCCGTCAGGAGCTGAACCCTGTCTCTGACTGGGATGTTGCTATCACACCTCTAGTCATGACCAATTGCACTTAAGACTTATCAGGCCCCAACATGCACATGCACAACAGGTCTCTAGGTCTCTGCATGAGCCTCTGAGGCTACCCAACCAACTAGATATCTAAAGTTGGGCAAGATGTATTCTGCTCAGATATTTCAGAACTGAAGAGGAACAATCTGAATAGACACTAAAGACTTGGCTTGTTCTGTTTTTGGTTTTGGTTTTGTTTTTTTTTTCTTTTGTGTGTGTGTGTGCAATTCTGTTCAAATTACAGTATGAATTAGTTGGGGTTTTTTGTTGTTTTTTTTTTTTTTTTTTTAAGTTTTGGATTTTTTTTTTAAAGACATTTTCTATTCAAAAAAAAAAAAGTTTAAGAAATTTTTTGTCCAATTTACTTATTCTTTTTAAAATTTCAAGAATTTTCCAAGTTAAGACAAGAAAT
>JAAGNO010020913.1:20369-45085 GCA_033439905.1 Ceryle rudis | reverse complement strand
ATTAAAAAAAAAAAAAGTTTAGGAAATTTTAGGTCCAATTCACACATCTCTATAGAAATTCCAGCATTCTCACAGTGTCAGCAGAGCAATAACACTGATTTTTTTCATGCTATTTAAAGTGTGGAAACTATGAAAACACTGTAAACAGAAATCCAATTTACAGTCTGTATCACCTCAAACTTTGTGCATGTATGCATACAGATCTATGTGTATTAACACAGAGAAGATCAAGATGCATTCTATTAAAATCTGCAGGATACAAGTTTTATTTTGCCGGGGTATAAATCTGGACTGTGTGAAGGAACCCTGTGTGACAAGGGCCTATAAAGTCAGTCTCTGAAAGTGGATAAACTTTAGTCAGTGCTGGAACTCCTTTCTTTATTCTCCTTTCCTGCCCTTGCTTATGTCTTAGATGAATGTTCATAATCCCATCCTCTGACAAATTCTTCCCAAGAAAGAGATGTTTCTATTCTAGCCTTATGACTCATACCTGCCTACCCAGGCCAGAAAGAAATACAGGAGCTGATCTATAGTCCATTGACTTCAATGGACCTGATCCAGGAACATAAATTACCTGTTTCTATGTGACAATTAAAACATTAACTTATTAGGGCAGTCTATAAGTCAATGAAACTGACTTACATTCAACAAGTTTTTCTTTCTCTATAAGAAAAACACTAAAAAAAAAAAAAAAAAAGGGAAAAAGATAAAAGATTCAGACTTTTATTCCAAATGCCTGTGGATATGAAATATGGTGATGAGCACCCATGTAACACACTATCAAAGTAAACTTCAGCACTGTGATTTTTTCTCTTGCCTGTTGGCAACAATCTGTATAATTTATCAAATAGTCCCAGGTATAGGAAACCAAATAATGAAATAATTGGAGCTCAGTAAAATATCCCTGTTAAGGTAACAAACTTAAATGAGATACATTGCAGCATTCTATTGCAAACCTACACATTAATGTAGCTACTTCTGCATACATTTTAGTTCACCAGTGCCAAAAAGGAAACTCCTTTAAGAAATGGTCACTATCCTCCCATTGACACTCCCTTTCTCTCTCATTTTCTAAATTCTACCACTTCACGCTCTCATTTTTGGTACCTCATGCCTTCATCCACTTGTTTCCTCAGACTTTTAATGTCACATCTGGGAAAGATGAATACTCCACTTCTTTTAACAATTGGACATTTTTGTAGTGCTCCTGGGATTTCTCTGTACCTCAAGTGTCTTACTCTGCATCAACTGATACGAGGCACACCCATGTTTTCAGGACTCTACAATCATGCCATACAAAATATTAATACAGTCTTGACAGAAGAAGCCTATGGAATTTTTATACCAATAGTATGTTTTAACCAAAAGGCTAGCTAGCCTCTCACCTGGGGGTTTGAATCAGCCAAGGAAATGCATGGTTCATCCAATGTCTTTGTACTCACTCACTTTGTATTCAAACGAAAAAAAAAAAAAAAAAAAAAGAAAGAAATAAAGATTAAAATCTTGACCACTTTATTTATTGTGTGTGTTTTTCCAAAACTGATTTTTTTTCCAGTCCTTACATGGCATGTTGGATGTGGACAGTACCCATTTCATTTCAGAATAAGACAGCAATGTAAAGCGCACTAAACTGTAAGATTGTTCAGGCTTGGAAATGCTGGTAAGCTTTACTTCGTACTGTGGTAACCCTGTAAAATGAAAGATGTCCCTCTGTCCCATGCTATCTGAGCTGTGAATGTATTTTCAGAAATGTACCTATATTCTAAATAAATTCAGGAGATTGATGATGGAGAAAACCTCTGAGAAGTCTCCTGCTGCCTCCCTTTGCTATGTCCAAGTATTACTGAAAGTAGAAGGAAAATGAAGCCCTGCAAGTCTGACTTGCACACCACTTAATTGGATCCAGTCACTACTGCAACAGTAACAGCAGTTAGAGCTGAAACTGCATCCTCAGCTAATCTTCCAATGGTAACAAAGTCTAATGGGCACGTGGACAGATCTCTGTTGTATGTTAAAAGCATGCCAGCACAAATATGGCATAAACATGGATGTTTCAATGAGAATTTGCTTGGAAAAGAAGACCCTTGCAGAAAGCCTGTTAGGAAGTAACCCTGAGAAAACACTGAAGAGCCGCAGGCTTCTCTCTACCAGAAAAGCTATTAAGAAATACTGCCACAAAATCAAAAATTGTGCTGAATGAGGAAGGGAGTAGTCAAAGAAAAAAACAGCTGATTCAGGGAACATCTTCCCTGGCCCTTGACACTCACACACACACATACGTAGGCTGCTCCCTCTTGCAAGAGTTAAAGCATTCATGACTACAGATGTCAAGTAAAGCTCCTCATGGTGACAGACTGTACAAATTTGTAATGGTTACCTCTCTTCCTACTGTGATGAGAAAGTGTCCATTAAAGCAATTACTCTTTTTACTTAGTGGTTCTTAAACTCTTGGCATAACTTCAACATGCTTTTGGTATGATTGCATAGGCAAGAAAACACAGTAAACCGGACCAACTTCTGAACTCCATGTCCTGAAACCACTGGGCATCCTGTTTAAGCAAGGAGTTCAGAATTTGGCCCAAATGAAAGCAAGCTTTAGCAGCAACATGGGCTGTCGTCAGCACCACTAGTCAAACCAGTGATCTCCCATGCAGGTTCTGTTCCACTCTAGGCCACAGTTCCAGCACCATTCAAATCTGCACTGAGGGCGAGGACATTTCATGTGCATGCAGCCACCTGCAAAATAGCAACAGAAAGGCTTTGGTACTTGGCAAAAACTTAGAGATGTCAATCAACAATTAACAGCATTCAAAACAAATTTCTAAGGCATTAATTTACTAACCAAGTAGAATATTTAATAAAAGAGAAGAACAAATCTGAAGAATATTGTTCCAGGGCTTCCTAAAACCTGCTACTCCCTCTCTTATTGGGGTGTAATGTGTTGGTCTCACTTGAGGAACTGCAGGAGTAGGAGGAAATTAAAAGAGACTGTGGTAGGGATAGGGAAAAGAATCTGTGGCCTCTCAAAGCAGTCATGGAGGTATCTGCTTTAGGATACTCTACCCTAGTCCAGCTGTGATCAAGAAGATGAACAAAATTAAACTAATTTTTGAATTTGGATTCAACAGCTGAGAGATTTGAAAAAAAAAAATAAATCTGGAGATACAGATTTTGGTGACTGACTGCTGATTGTATCAAAATGACAATAAATTAAGCTGATTTTACCTTCTTAGTATCTGAAGCAGTCTTTTGATCACATCAATGTTTCTTGTGTGTTGGCCTTCTTAGTTGCTCATACTGTGATGGGACTTTTAATCTCCCTGCTCACAGTCTTGGTCAAATGTTTATTTTGTAATATATAAAACATTAATGTTGTCAAAGGTCATTACAGAAATACACTTCAAATGGAAAATGCTTTCCACACAAAGAGATTTCTTGTATAATTCAAACCAAAAGAAAAGCACGCAGTATGAAACATTGCTGAAATGTCATCTTGGTTTGACTCCAGATGGTGATAAGACGTACAGGGAGTGTGTTCCCTACTGTATGACCTGCTACCCTTAGACTACCTTTTTTATAAACGTCCCTCCAGAATGAGTCTTAGAATGTAAAAACAGTGGGAGATACTAGAACTCTTTTGTTAAAATAGGCCTGTCTGCTTCACCTGAGAGAGAGAGAAGACTAGCAAGGTCTTTTCATCCATTTCTACCTTTGTCCAAGAGATTAAATTTGTCAGACATTTTAAGCTTATTTAAATGTAAGCGTAACAATGCCCAGCCTCCATGTTACACCTTAGTACAAGTTTTAGATCCAGTCCTCTCTTACAATTCATATTAACCCATCACTGGGTAAAGCACATCTTAGTCCTAGCACAGGAACCAAACCCCAATAGGCACTCTCTGTCGAATGTGTGCTCAGCCTGCTAAGCCACATAAATCACGTTATTCCCTGCTACATGGCAGCTGAGATCAGCAGTCAGAGTGGAGAGTGCCTCAAGCAATGTGGCCTGCAGATTTGTTTGTGAGTACAGCAGTCCTCTGAGAGACATGGTTGTGTGTTTAAACTCACTCAGACTGGGAATTGAGCTGTGGGAAAGTGTTTCTCACTCTTTCATTTCAGCTATTACAGAGAAGTTACTGACATATGGAAGTAGTCTACAATGCCTATAGCTATACAGGCTATCATACAAAAGTTACGGACATAGAGAAATATATGCTATTATAGGTAAGTTACTGGCATTGTCACTTCCCTTTGTAAAAGACGGTGTCCACAGAAGCATTTGGGAAGAGAATGCAGAATTATTCTCTTGTGTGTAGTCAGCATACTCCTCCCAAATGAAGACTGTTGGCAGACTTAAGTGTACAGTCATCAGCCTCTTGCCCCCCAGCTGTACTTAGGCAGAAGTGCTCCTTTCAATTTACAAATAACAGCCTAGAAGCTGGCACGTGCAGTATCCATGACCAGAGAAGAAAGCAAGCACTACTTTTTAAGCTTCACACCTTAATTTGAAAATCATAGAATTACTGAGGTGGGAAGGTACCATTAGAGATTATCCAGTCCAACCCTTTTCCACTCAAAGCAGGGTGAACTAAAGTAGCATGCTCAGGGTTGCATCCAGTTGGGTTTCGAATGTATCCTAGCATAGAGACTCTTCCTGGGCAACCTGTTCCAGTCTTCAATCACCCACACAGTAAAAAGCATTTTCTTATATTTAAATGGAATTTCCTGTACTTCAGTTTGTACCCATTACCTTCTGTGCTTTCAGTGGGCACCACTGAGAAGAGTTTGACTCTGTCTTCTTTGCCTCTCCCATCAGGTATTTATTTATCCCTTTTATCAGTGCTTTTATCAATTTTGTAGCCATGCATTAGACTCGCTCGAGTCCATGTGTCTCTTGTAGTGGGGAGCCCAGAACTGGACCCACCACTTCAGATGCATCTCATGCATCTGAAGTGGTGGGTCCAACATGAGCCGGCTCATGTCCAACTTGTAGTCCACCAGGACACTCAGATACTTTCCATCATGTTGGCGCTCAACCTGTAGCAGTGCATTTCCCTTTGTTGAATTTCATGAGGTTTCTCTCAGCACATTTCCCACCCTGTTGAGGTCCCTGTGAATGGCAGCACAATGAGCTGATTCCAGTGTGTTGAAACATTTTAGCCCGCTGCTGTGGCTTTGGCGCTTTGCATTACAAAGCACTGTCCTGATATGGGTCAGGCTATTAACAAGAAAAGGTCTTTTCCTGCTTATTATCCATTTTCAATAAATTATTTCAAAGATAAAAAGTATAATGGCATTTATTTTCTTTTTGTTTATACTTCGGGTAATTTTACAAGCCATTTCCATTAACATTAGTGGGAGTTCTGTAAATGGTGTCAAATATGGATATCCTGTTTGTGAGAAGTGACAACTGCCTGCAGTTTGACAGTAAAGATTTTGTAGGAGATTAAAAGAGAAAGTAAAGCTCCTAGTCTGACCAGAAGTTGTTTTCATTTGGCTATGAACAAATAGTTAAGTATGAATAGTCACAGTGATTATTTGTCTGTTTCTAATTCAGTTCAAACTTCTGGTTTCCAGCCTGTTTTATAAGTCTGTACATAATTTTTTTGACCTACTCCTCTGTTACGTCCGGTCTGCTGCCCACCTTGCTCTCCACACTTTGCCAAATCTTGTCTCACCTTCCCACTCTTGAATTCATTCTTTCTTCTGCTTCTTGTGCTTGAAGGAGTCTCCCACTGCCATCTGCCAACTGCCTTCTTTTCATTCATCAAACCTCTGATTTCAGGATTTTGTCCTATTTCTTCCTCAGTAATGTTTCTGTGGTATCACTTTGCTTGATGTGTTCTCTCTTTGCAAGTTACATTGTCTTATTTTGGCATTTTCAGTGTCCCATTTGAATAAGTGATGCCACAAAACTGAGAAGCTATACTTATTATTTGTATAATATTTTTGTGAATAATTTTAAGACATTTTGATCAATTAACATAAATACAATTAAATCTTGCAACAGCATGAACCTATAGGGTATAGCCTATTTACTGTTCCTGTTCCCCATTTTAACCACACTGGTGCAAGCAAATTAATTTTCTACCTACATGGTAAAGCACTGGTTAGTGCAACCACTTTGTCAGGACTCCTATTTATTCCTCTGACTTGCTCTTCTACTTTGGGCATGTCACTGGATTAAGATTAATCTCATCTAAATTCAGCTATATACTGTGTAGACATCTGCAGCAGGACTAATTCTCCACACCCCACTTTCAGGTGTGATTCTTCTGGCCTACATTAGATACATGTTCTGTTTCATTCTGAAATGAGTTTTGCCCTACAAATGTCTTATTTTTTTCAGTGACAATAGAAAATCTAGACAACTAGCTAGGCATTCATAGCAACATACAAATGCTACATCCAGTGCCTCTCTGTGCCTCATTTTCCCTATATATAAAATAGCTGGGCATTTTGTGAGGCTTAAGTAGTGGCTTTAGAAATAAGTGATTTATATTTAGTGATTTCAAGGTTATTTAGATAAAGCGCCAGAGGGAAGATTCAAGCTCTGTGCTCTTTCTCTCTTGAATAATAATGTGCATTTATACACAGGCGCATTCATACATTTATATTGTAAAATGAATAAAGTACAATTTTGTAAAATGAATAAAGTACAATTAGGTATATTTAATAAATTTACCACTTTTTTCTACTGGAATATTGCAGTTGGGGCATGGCTTGGTTGTCTTCTTGATTGTTTCTCTAGATGCCTCTTCCCATCGAGCTTGCATGGCCGCATGTTCATCAACTACAAATCCCTGCAAAGAGAGCAGAAAAAAACACCTGTGAGCACAATATTGTAAGGCTGTGCTGCGTCATGATATGTACACTGAAGTCATAACTATTTACCCACAAGAAACAGACAGGAGTGACCGCAAGTCCAGGTGGGCTAGACTTTGTGAGAGATGCAGAATTTTTGCTTCAAAATGCAATTTTTTTTTTTTTTTACAGTGTGCACAAAATGTGTATTGGGTTAGATCCCAGGCTGCAGGATGGCAGGGGGAGGTGCAGCAGCTGGGGTGTGTGCCATCCTGGGGGGGTCCTTCCTACGTCCAGCTGCAGCACAGGCTGTGTCCTCTGTGTTTCTTCCTGCCCTGAGTGGCAGGCAGAGCCCCAGCAGGAGGACAAAGGGACATCAAGTTGCACTGCAAATGCACAAAGACAAATATAAAGCAAAATGCAAGGTCTTCAAAGCAGGAGTCAGACAAATTTGGCTGAAACATGATGTTAGACACCATAGGTTTGGTGGGGTCCCAGGAAGGAAATTGTTTTTCATAGTGAAACGTACTCAGAGGTCTAGATTTCATTCAAACATAAATCTGTATAAATTTAAAAGGTCTTAAGGGGCAGAAAAACACAAAAATTTTGGAGAAAAAGTAAAAAAAAACCCAACCCAGTGAACAGTGAAAGCAAGTAGCTCCCCAAATAGAATGACACAGATGGAAAAAGTTATAGTGAAGAGTGTTTTAAATAGGACAAACACAGAAGTCCCTTTTATGACTGGGACAAAATTACATAATCTACACAAGTGTCCTACTTGGCAATTCCCTACCTAAAATGACAGTACAAGGACAAAAGAGAAGGCAGTGCCTTGGGTCATTTCTATCACACGAGGTTGGTAACTATGTAAATAGTAACTGTAAACACTGTGTGTAGGTTCCAGCCTTGGAAATTCTGCTCTCTCCATTCATAAGGTGGGTTCTTTCAAGCATGTGGAAAAATTATGACCTTAAACTATATTACATAATTTATAAAAACACTCATAACTTCTTTGTGTATACCTGCTACATACTTGTATGTATGGATAGACTTTAAATATATATTTACATGGATACTTTTAAAATTATATTTATTTCTAACAAGACAGTAGAATGAAATTGGCCAAGCTTTTAAACATCCAACACAACTATAACTCCTCTTGGATTCTGTTCAGCTCATACTGATAAAACCTGTGAGTTGCTGCAGTGTCAGTAATACCTAGTTTTTATTTCTTAGCTGAAGTCACCTGAGTTAAAATGGAATAACAAAGAGCAACATCGGCAGAAATTAGTTTCCAGCTCATCTGGTGGCCATTGTAACATGAATCCTAAAAAAACCCAATCAAACTTTATTTAATTAATAAAATTAATTAATTAACCCTAAAAAATGTATTTATGGTATTATTTATTTTACTTTACTACCCACATCAGTCTCCTCAGCCCTTGATTTCCTTTTGTTGCTCCTCAGTTAATATCCTTCAATTTGATAATATTTTTGATGTAGAGGTGAGAAAAATGAACAAAGTCTTCTCAACCCTATCCTAGAAGTGAGTTTTACTTCTGTTTCTCTGCTTCTGGAGAGGGAACTCAGCCCTGCACGCTGCTGGATTATTCAGCAGTTTGGCATAAGGATGACCTTTATACAATGGCACATTAGTAAATTCTGGAGATAGAAGAAGCTGCTCAGGCTAGTAACAAAGAACATAATCTGGTATTGATCTTGCAACACCTTGATCTTCAAGGAAGGATGACTTTAGCAAGCAATTTGAGCTGACTCAGAGAGGCATAAACACAAGTTGGGAAGAGTGGGGAACGCTTATCCAGGGCCTCAGTTTGCCCAGTGACAGAAAGAAGATGATATTAATTTAATCTCATTGTAATGGGAATTAGTTACTTAGCATCCATACAGAAGATTCAAGATGAAAATCACTACAGCAGTGACAAAATATTGCTATTCTTTTCAGAGTAAAGAAATAGTTCTGATCTTTTCTCTTTCTTGAGAAGCCCAGAAATATTTCTAATTTTTGTAGTCAACCCAGAAAAGCTTCACAGTGGCTCTGTTTTTCCTAAATAGTCCAAATCCAAACTTGGAAACATACATTTTCCCAATCTTCACGTCTTTCTATGCCCTAATAGCAAATGACACCAAGGCAAAATTTTACATGCTAAATTGCTAATTGGATTTGTATAAAGATATTTGATCTTAGTTATGAAAACATACAAACTTGTGAGAGCTCAGGAATAGCTAAAATAAACAACTTCAAACCACACATACGCAATTCACCAAAAAAAGAACAAATTGCTGAAAACAACAGAGTGAGTTATTATATTAGTATTTTCCATTGAAAAACTGTAGCATGAAATAGGTGAAGCAGCATGACATTTTCAGCCCATTAGAGCTGAAACATCCCTCCTATGCCCAATCTTGCTGAATTTTAAAAACTTGCTGCTGCAGGAAGCAAATGCAAATAAATGGTACGGTAAAGAAATTATACCACATTGATCTATGAGCCTCCAGTGTTCATGTGCTTTATTTAGTGCTCCACAAACAATGACTGCAAGCACACATATTTATCTGCATGTTTTCCTCAAACAATAAGGGAAAGGTGTATGGCAGTTCTCCATTACCCGTGTCTATTTAAATCACATTCTTTCATCCTTCGGTAGCAAACCTACTCTCCTTGACAATTGCCTGGGTAAAGAGCAGTCTATCAAGCAGAGGTGGTTCTCATCTTATTTGGCCTGCCTGGTCTTGGATAAGATGGCACTAGACAGGCTAGAGGGGTTTTGGAAAAAAAATTGAATCATTTAAGAGTCAAAATCTCACAAAAGGAGGTGTGCATAGCTAGAGGACTAGTGTTCTAGTCTAGAGAAAGATCTGAGATAATCAAAACACTGAAATGTGGCTTTAGATAAAGAATAGGAAAGATATCCATGAATGGGAATATGTTCCCCACATAGGAAAAATAGAAATGTCCATACCACAATGATCCAGTTAAATTCACATGAAACAGCTTTGTGTGAGCCAATTTGTCTGGTGTGCCTAGGGAGTTCTGCCGTAGAAAAAGAGCAGCAACTAGCTAAAATCAAAAAAGGATATACGCAGGGTATTGGGTTTGATACAAGACAAAAGAGACTTTCCCTAAATAAATCAGAGCACTCTGGATTGGTGGCACTGCACATCAAGGCTCTCACTCCACATGTTGGGGCCGTTCATATTATCACAAATTAAATTCAGGTAGCTGGTGAATATTGAATTTACACTGCTCCAAAGCAGAAAATCTAATCTAATACAGGTCATTCATGTATAACTGTTTTCCATGAGTGGAATAAAGAACACACCTTCTCCCCTAAGTGGCAACACAGCTGCAAATGACTGTCAGGTTAACCTCATAAACAAAACCAGCCTGTAACATCTTTTTACTTTATTTCTGCCCAAAATAGGAAAGCTAAAATTCTCTTTCTTTAGTTCCCATCTGTTTCTCCTTAGAAAGAAAGTTAAGACTTATTCTCAGATTTCCTTCAGTGTATCTTTATTTATAACACAGAGATTCATTTTACAGGACATTTCCCAGTTATAGTTATTTTTCTCGCTCCTTTAATTAGGCATCTGTGGGTTGAAATGACCTGTGCTTGACATTGTGAATATACCAACTACCAAGCCTCTAAGCCTCAGTTTCTTTTCCAATTGTTTAAGATACTTCAGAAATTAAGCTAGGTGTGCCATTTTTTGTGCAGCCAGGTTTTTAAATGTATCTGATGGGGGGAGGGGGGGGAATCAATGGTCTAATAATAGATGTTCCACATTTCATATTGTGACTCAGGACTCATTAAAAGACGTTATTAATGATAAACCTCTTCAGTAGCTTTTTCTTTCACTAAAGTAGTGAAATAATTCACGTTTTTTTGTGGCCAGCATTTACTATTTATCATTTTGATTAATTTCTCCCCTTTTTCAAGTAGAAGAAGCAGCTTCCATAGAAATGCTGTGTGGTTCTCATTTTAAGTCTTCCCTGCAGTGCATGATTCCAAATACTTCACCTCCTGTTTTCCACTGTTCTAAAAGAAGTAAGAAAAGTTTTCTGAAATATTGAAGGAACAATTCTGAAAGCGGTATTTGCAGTATTTAGAGCATAAAGATAAAATGCTGATAGCCAAGAATTGATTCAGGTCATATCACTGAGTAGTTCAATATAATATATATGTTTTCTCTAGTAACTCACCCTATACTGAAGATTCAATCAAAAAAAGGGCCTTTCTGCTTCCTCCATACAGTAAGTCAGGACACATATGCAACTCCATAATTTCATCAGCATTATGTTTTCCTGTTATGATTTAATATGCACTATGCATAGTTTTTCAATTGCACAACAACACTGTAAGAAATATATTGCACCAAGCCTGCTTTATATGTAGTGTTAGCTAAATATTTCATGTCTTAGCATTACAATAATTCAGCTAAGGATATTTTGAAAGCACCTTCATTTGAGAATTCCACATTAAAATCAAATTCTGAAATATCCTGTGCTCACAGTGGGCCAGTATGTTCTGCTGCACAATTACAGCAAACCATCACCTACGTAGAGACCAGCTTTCACAACCCTACATACTTGCTGGGAATATACAGGTGTAAAGAGATTAGACAGATGCTCAGTGTGTGGAAAGGGAAGCCTGGCAAGCTATGTCTGTTTATTTTGTACCACCTACTGGCAACCTCGAGACATGCACACATGAGGCAATAGGAGAAAAAGGTGGGCTGGAGGCTCAATTGCAGCCCAAAGGAGCTGGGAGCTTTCCCAGGAATGTTACAAAACACTTCAGCAGGGTACCAGCTTATGTGACTTTCCTGGATGTGTGCGTGCACATGGGGGTGCATTTACGCCACACCTGTGAAGAAGAAAGTGTTTCTGGGAAGTGATCAAATGGGTTTGCTTCAGAGCTGACTGTTCCTGAGAGCTCATGACTGAGGCAGGTTTGAGCCCAGAAACTATGGCTGAGGCTGCAGCCAGGGCCCAGGTGCCATGTGCTGATGAACAAGATCAAGTCTTCAGGGATTCAGATGTGGTGCTTTTAGTTTTGCTGTTGCTGTATCTTGTAAGAGTCCAGAACATTTGTGCCAAGCCAGCACCACAGGCCTCAGGACCCATCAGGCTTTCTCTGGACTTGTCGTGTGCTGCCTAGAGATTTGGTTTAGCAAGTAACAGAAAATCTAACAACCAGGCAACTATTGCCTATTTTGCCTTTATATAACTTTGTATAATTGCATGGTTAAAATATGTTACATGTATTTTTGTAACTAACAGACAGGAGTGACAAGTATATGTATAATGGGCAGAACAAACTACCTCTGATCCTACAGTAAAATGGTATACAGGGGAGTAAAGACAGGGGATGATACCAGAGGCCTTGAAAACAAGGCAGAGAATGATATGGGAGGTCCCAGAGCTATAAGCAACTCACCAGAGGTCAGATACCCACCTGCAGCCTTGAGAGCCTGGTAAAAACAGTCTTAGTGTTAACAAAGAGAAAAAAGATGTAACATAGGTAAACCACACCACAGATAGTGAATTTGAATGCAACATTGACTTGCAAACCAGTGAAGAAAGTGTTAACAAACTTATAAAAGTCACCCTAAGCAGACAAGGAAGGAAAGGGAAGGGAGAAGGAAAGGAAGGGGAGAAGGAAAGGAAGGGGAGAAGGAAAGGAAGGGGAGAAGGAAAGGAAGGGCAGAAGGGCAGAAGAAAGAAAGGAAGAAACCCCCCTTGACATCATGCTCCTCCTGGTAAAGGACTCACTATGCCAGCCTGTCCCAGACTGAAGCCATTGAGTCTAGGACCCAGAGAGGCAGTGGTAAGTTAAACATAACACCAGAGAAATGTTTGTTAACAGAAAGTTTGCATATCTGCTATTTTAACTATATATAATTTAAAATATAAATTCTAGTGCTATTGTGAATGGACTGAAAATCGTTCTTTGATTAGCTTTCTAAGACTTTGATAAGAGTAATAATGATTTTTTTTTACTTTGCATATACAATGAACATGGTTTGAAATGAACACCTTTAGCAGGTGATGTAATAATATGTCAGAAATTCTCACAACATATTCTGTAACCTGTGCACAAGAAATTGGTAGTAATATTTAGCTGTGCCAGCAGTTACAGGTATATGTTTAGTAATGGATTTTGCTGAATTGCCTGGTTTGCAGGGCTGGGGTTGCTAGAACTAGCCAGAATTTAGACTTGGACTAAGACTAGATATGGCCTGACAGAATTTTTAAGGAGCTTGGGTTTGAGCATGGAGCAGAAGAGGCCATGGGGCAATCTTTAAGACTTCAGCCACCATGGATGTTTTATCTAGGCTTAGGTTTACAGCTGCTGCTAGGCTAGAGTTAACAGAGGAGTTTTCAAGTGAGATGAACTAGATTTACATCTGGGTCCTACAAAGACTACCCAGACTGGATTTGTGGGATGATGAATTAGACATCAGATGTTCTTTTAGGTTCAAGCTTTGACTGCAGATTATTGGAGGGATTTGTGTACAGCTGTACTATAGAAATCTATCATGATGTTTATTCTTTTTACTAAATCCACAACAACCTGTGAAAAAGCAAACTTGCTAAAAAGCTGTTACCTTTTTATAATAGCACTCATTGGCTTGACAGGACAAGGTAAGCAGCAGCTAAAACTATCTTGGGCAAAGTGTGTCCATAGAGCCATCTGTAAAACATACTTTTTATAACCCATTTCATCCAGTTTGTGTAATTTTGCTTTCAAACATTTATGTCTCTGCACCCCACATTCTATACACTTATTTATACATGTACCACTTTTACATCACTGCCATTGCTATTAGTTTACCTTACAGGTGTCTTATCAACATGCCCAGTACAAAAACAGTTCTGGAAGCTCCTTGTAAGTGTTCAAATCTAATATGTGGTCACATTTTGTTGTCCAGTCACTAGTGAGCAAGAAGGTGCATAACTTCTAAAAACCAAACTGGTAAAAAGCAAACTGTCTAGAAAGGTTTTGCACTAGGAAAGCTAGGCTAATTTTAAGCTAGGGGTTTAGGGAGAAAGCTGGTTTATGGCTAGATTTCCCATCAGCATAGACTGTCTATGGGCGAGGTTAAAAGGGGCCAGAAAGCTTGGTTTTGTGGTGTACATAGCAGGGACTATGTGGTTATTTCTAAACCTAAATCAGGCTGCAATCACCTTTATTGTGTCATTGATTCCATTGTATACACTGCCTTCATCAAATATGATTACTTCTCTCATCCCAAATTTCAAACAGCTCTAAGCGGTTGCAATGGTTTTAAAAAAAACCTTAACTGAAGTTGCCACAGATACTTGTTTTTTTTCCCTGAAATTATGTAATTTACACATTAAGATGTGAAATAATCAGCTCTGCACCAGTAAATACTTAAGATGAGCTTTCAGTGGCCTATCAGGCCTGAAAATGGATATTTCATCGGAAAGGGAAGATTTTACCCATCCCAATGGACCATGCACTAGCTGTGCATAGATATGAAAGTTCATGATATACCAGTATTTAAAGCTAGCCTAGTCTGCATGCCTGCTTCTACCCCAAGCAGCAAGCAATGTCCTCTACGTCCCACCCTTATAAGGTTCAAACCCTTTATTTCGAGTATCCTTAAGCAGCACATGGCACCTGCTTTGTCCCTCTTGTGCTCTGCAGCCACTGATTTGAGTGGCACCACAGCTCTTTCCACTCTCAATTTGCTGTCAACTTCTGGCTACCCAGTTTCTCACCACCAACAATATTCCTTTTTAGCTTTTCTTCTAGCTCTTTCACAGTCCTCATGCTCCACCATATTCAACTCTATCATGCTGAGTTAGGCCTAAACGTGCCCACAGTACTTCCTCTCATACTGCGAATGTCAGAGACACGAAGGCATTTGCAGAAATGTGAAGACAACAAAAGGTCCTTTCAATACTGTAGCCACTAGAGGCTAAAGGAAAACCTGCATTTTTTTCTTATAGAAAGTATTTTCTTGAGACCACATATCCTGCACCAGTTTTGGAGAGGACAGTTTGGTGTCAGCATGTCTGGCTGACCCTGAAATACAAACAGCAGGAGTTGTGCCAATAAGATCTGTTTCTAAAATAAACATTGTGGAAAGGATCTGGATGTGAGTCAAACTGCAGGAGCTGAAGACAACCCTGGGTGTGTATTATTCCTACCTTGAAACAGATGTTGGTCAAAGATAAAACAATCCTTCTTACTGCCTCGACAAGCAATACAATAATAGAAAGTTAACTCTGACACATGAGGTTGCACACCTCACAGAGGAGGGCCAATCAGAACAAAAAGCCTGAAAGCACAAGTGGATAAATGGTTAAATTAATCTCTTTGAGAGACAGATGGAAACAGTCCCACACAGCTTTCTTTCTATATATGCCACACAAATGTTTTTTATGCATTGTGCAGCAGTGCTGCAGGATACCTTTGTAGTGATGCTATTCGGATGAAACCAACATTTCACCAGCACCTTGGCTTGCCATGTTTTAGCTACCTCTCGGTTTGCTCGCCTGATCACAGAAAGTGACGGAAAACATTCCTTCAGTGACACATCACCACCTTGTGGAGAAGTGTAATTAGTGCAGCTCTCTTAGAGGAAAAGAAGGCTGACCGAAGTCAATCAACCTCAGCTTATGTTGGAGTCTAAATGAATTTTGGGTAGCCTATGGTCTTGTCTATACTGGGGTACTGATTTGCATAGCTGCAAGAGTTATTCTGGTACTATCATTTAGTTATTCTGGAACGGTTCTTTGAAAGTATATGAGAACTTTCAGGAACAGCAAAAATGTTCACATTACACTGGAACAGCAAAAGCAGTCAACTTTCCTAAATTAACAGGTCTAGCTGGGTGCAGCTGATGTGCTGAGATACTGGACTGGATGGATGAAGTGCTCCTGTTCTGATCAGAAGAAGCTAAGGCAAATATTTAAAATAAATACTTCTATGGTATTCTATTTTTTTCCTGGCACACCTTCATCTCTGCCTTAGATCGTGGAAATCACACAAACTCTAACTTCCACAGAGCTGACATTTTAGAATTCATTTGTAAGGTGCCATGATGACTTTCAGTACTCTAGGCAAAACTCTAGGCATAAATATCTTTATGCTTATAGGACTCACTGTTCATGTTGAGATTGTATTTAAGTTTGAGCTCTGTTTAATTCAGGTTAGACACCAAGCCTTACTTAGGCTACTGGATAATTTAAGTATCTCTCACTGTCTCTGCTGAAGTCGCTTTGTTTTTACATAAATGTGAATGGAAGCTAGAAGACTGTTCCAAGGCTACTGAAAAGGAGATTGCTCTTCATAGAGGGTAGTTAAGATGTAAATCTCCTTGCATACATTTGGCTTTAAAAAAGGGGGTTGCACAAATTCATGGAATAAAAATTTCCTGATAGCTGCTAGAACAAAAAATACCACATCTGAATTACAAATCGCTAGAGGCTGGGAAAGTAGGTGGATTTTGGGTCTCATACGGTACCCATGTTCCAGTGCACCAGAGGTAGATACCCTGACTGACTACTGGGATACAAGCTGTTTAATTCTGTCTCAATGAGTGCCAATTCTTTTTGTAAATTAGAAGAGCTTCACTGAAAAAGGCTAGAAAGGCTGAAAAGAAGAACCTCTACACGGGTAATAGCCTAGTGCAGTGTCTCCAAAGTATGGCAAATGAACTGTCTCATGGTAGCACATGGCAAAGGTTGCTGGTAGGCCTCCAGTTCCTTCCCAGTCTCTGTGTTGAAGGAGCGAGAGGCCCCAAAAGCCAGCCTCATATGGGGCCTGCCTGAAGGCACTGACAGGAGCTGGGCAAGCCTGGCTGAGAGCTGGCCGGCCACAAGTCCCCATCAGCACCTGCCCACAATCCTGCCTCTGCCATGTTGGACTGTGTGTGGGCTCATGGTTTGAGTTTCCTCTTAGCATCAAACATGCTAAACATCTGAATACCAGTTTCCTTCTTCCTGGGAGCATACCCTGGGCATCACTGTAAGATACTTAGGGAGTATCTCTCCTGGTTTTGTACTTCCCCCCCCTCAACTGGAAAGAGTATGATTTATTTGCTGTGGGGAGCAGGGAAACTTGAATCTCAAACAAACAGAATATCCAGAAGAGAAAAACTATTTCCTGTCCAGGTCTGTAGCTATGAATATTATAAAGCAGCACAGAATAATTATCAACTAACAGCTTTCAGCCTAGGAAATCAATTTTTTATTTCTCTAAACTAAACCAGAAATTATTAACAGTACTTTCTGCATAAGCTGTATAAACCCACTGCTATTCGGTTCAAACCCACAATTTCCTGACTGGTGCACTGAAAATAAGCTGAAAGGTAGCACAACTACAGAAAGCCTTTCAAAAGTGTTCACACTGAATAGGGATAACCCCAAAAACCCATGAAAAGGCTTTTTCTTTATTAACTGACGGCAGAGCCCTGTGTGTTGCTGACAGAACTCGGCTACTCTATCAATCAAAGTGACTGAAACCCACCGCAAAGCCAATTCAGCAACTCTGATGGCTGGAGTAATTCAGCATGAACATAATTGCCTTTACTTAGGATTATAATTAGGACCCATTTGACAAATGTTGCTCTAGCTGGGCAAGGGATAATGATCTGGATGTAATGAGTTGTGGGATCCCTACCTTCTGGGCCATGGCTCCCTGAGTGCTGAGGAGAGAGCTGCATTCCCCTTCATGGTACTCTTCTTTACATTCACGGCAGAACACAAACTGGAAAACAAACCAAAGCACACAAGTCATAAAAACGCATTAGGGATATAGACAGCAGGTTACAATCATGAAGAGTCATACAGCAGATGATCTCTTGCCCTTCCTCATCCCATTAAATTCCCATAATCCTCCTAATTGTGCATCTTATTAGACTCTCTGATCATTAGCATAACAATTTTGCTGTTATTATTATACATTTCATCAGTGAAGTAACATAAATGCCATTATTAAAAATGGGATTTTGCTACATGATCTATTTAGGGACATAAGGTCATATTAGATACTTCTGGGTGTGTTTCTCCTACAGTGAAATTGGTTTATACAAGAAGGGTACTGACTGAAACATGGCAGTTCTGCTTTATAGTGATTGCTAATGGAAATAGTCTATTCATAGTTCTGAAACAAATGCATTTTTTATGGAAAACTATAGCTGACTTGACTAGAAGATGATCACTTTATGTAGGTCATATGAAATACCATCTTCTAGAAAATTATATCCTTGCCATAGACTTTTATAGAATATTTTAAAAAGATCCATAGAAAGAACACAATGATAGGTTACTTAATACGGAGTTTAGGGTACTATCACTACACCCTTATTGCATTTCTAACAATTGTTGTGGTTTCATTTTCCTTAAATTACATTATTCTTTATATAAGGCTTCATTGAAAAGTAAGGTTTTTTTGCAGGTAATTAAAACAAGTGTCCCTACTTCAGTCTGAGCCGCCTCTACTACTTAAATTGGTTCATATGTATAATTTGATGCATTTTCTTAAAACTCTAAAATGAAGGTATCTGACTTGACATGTGTCAAAATCTTTGACCCATCAATGCTGCATTAAGTTCTGTGTCCTTGCTGGTAAGGGGAGAAGTCAATAATGTAAAATGGGTTTCTTATGCTGTTTTAAAGGTATGCTGTCTTGATGCAACTCCAGACTCTGAAAGGTGTCTCAGTGGTAAGCCATTCTGACTGGCATAAGCAAGACTGATAAACCAGCCTTGATTTTTAGATACGGAGCTGCATTCACATGTAATGAATAAAGGATATCAGAAGGACATGACACTAGAACATTTGTCTGCCACAAATTCCAGCCTTTGCAATTTCATTTTGAACTCTTTCAAGCTGTATTGTCACTTTTCTAAGAAACACTGAAAATCATATTTCATTGTCATGCTAAAGAAATTGCATTTTTATGAAAAGAAGCACTGTGTAAGTCCAAAAGGATTGGTCCTCTTATTCAGAAAGTCAGGGAAATTTGGAATGGAGGAGTATAGTGAGTGTTCTAACTTCTAGAGATATCAAAGCTAATCACTTGTTTGCTTTCTTTTCACTTCTCTCCACTATTTTGTCAAAGATTTAAAATGTTTTATTTTACTTCAGCTAACACTGAATTGTTAATTCACTTGCCCTTGTTAGAAAACAGCTTAACAATGGAGGCACTGTGACAAGGCATTATGTCTGAAAGGCTGCATCACTTAAACACAACAACAATTTGCACTGCGTTAGTGGTCAAAAGTTTCAGGTGTGTTGAACACCACTCAAACATACACAGAGAGGTACTCTGCCTGGATACCTGATATCTCAAAGACTTGTTATCCCTTAACAATTAAGGTTATGGACAGATTTTACAGTATTTCATCCTGTGTGTCCTGTTCTTTCTCCTTTGTGACTATTTCCTTATGAACACATCCCTCTGAAAACATTTGCCTGAAAGGGTTTTGTATACACTTTCTTTATCACTGCCTTATCAAACAACGCCTCTGCTTGCTTTCCTCACTCCAGCCTCTTTCACCTTTCCCATGAAAGTGCAATTTTAAACCTTTCATAAACATTAAGAAGGGGGAAACACTGAAGAAAGGAAAAACGCTAGGGCATATATTTTGCTAAGATATTCCACCTGCCTCACAATGTAGTTTATGTGGTGTTGCTATTTATTAAAATAAACTCATGCCTTGTTATTTAAAGATATGAAATGCATTTCTCATTATAGAGGCCACTTTTTACACGTACCTTTAAAATTAAAAACCCTCAGGACCAATGTTACTTCAGTAGAAACATGCATGAGGGTATAACTGAGCCTTTCACTACAATTGTCTACCCAGCAAGTAAGTCCATGAATGAGCCTGCCACATCCTTGTAATGAAACAAAGCCCAATTTCTTTTTTTTTTGGTGAGGCAGGATACTCTTTTCACATCTTATTAGATAATGGATGAGATGTGAAATCAGTTCTGTGGCAAAAGAACACCCCAGAGGCTGATCGGTTTGTCAGAATAAATAGGCATCTCCCAACAGAAATGCATTAAGCACTCCCTTTTTATGGCAAAGCATGCATCATAAAGAAAAGGCATGTCACTTACCACAAGAACAGTTTGTGATAGTTTTATTAATTTTTTTTACATTCAGACATGAAAAATATAATAAAGTTTCAGTAATAAAATACAGTAACTTCAAAAATGCTGTCAGTTAACCTGTATTTTATGGCTTCCTTAATATGAATACAGTTATTTTGCCATTGGAAAGAAAAGTATTTCAGTTTTTCAGTCAGGATTTAACACTTTTACATATATATAATATTAGTGTTTAAAATTACTACAGAGGGAAATTATTACTAATAATCACACTTCCTTTCCTTTCATTTTCAAAAAAAAACCCCAAAAAACTAGCAGATTACTGTGATGATATAGACAGCATATAAACTTTCTATATCTTTGTGTATTGAGCACTTACTATTACCCACCCTTGAAGGATTCTTTGGTTGAAAAACAACCAACAGAAAGAATAAATCCCAAAGGTCCCAAACCTACCCTCTAGGTTTATGCATTAAAAAGAGGATTAGCTGGGAAATCCTCAAAGCACTGAAGGGATTTAGGCACTGGAAATTAATATAACCTCTGTATGTGCTATTACAGGCTTTTGAATATCTGTAAAAATGTACAAAATAGGCCTAAGCAGGAATCCTGAATCCAAGTGACCTCAGAATAGGAGGTATTAAAAACAAAACAAAACACCAAAAAAAAACCCCAAACAACTCAACAAGGATCCAGATCATGTTTTTAAAATCCTATCTTTATGAGGATTTATGATCATTCAAACAAAAGGTAAAATCAGACCAAAGTCTGATCAGTTCTGTGGAATTCAAATCCCACATAGGACATCTGTAGTGCCAAGAGCAACACTGAATTAAAACTAGGATGGTAAAATCAAGCTGTAGTCTCAGTTATTCCTGAATGGCCCATTTATAGTGTTTTAAGTGTTTAAGGTCTGGAAGTGTGAGCAGAATGTAGCTCTCTTTTTGCATGAAAGAGAAATTAATTTGTCATTTGCATGCTATCCTGGTTGGTTTTTTTTTGAAACAAGATTTTGCCATTTACTTTTTTACAACATTTCAAAGATCTGCTTTCCCTCTGATTAAGCACCACACTCATTCTCTCTCTTGCCTTCTGCAAATGCTTTGTCTTTGGTCTCTGATAAAATCTCCCTACAGTGCTTATAAATTATTACTGTTAAAATTATCTTTCTTCCACCTTCTATACAACACTCCCATTCTTGAATCCCTACACAAAGCTTCAAGTCTGAGCTCCATACTGTTATTTTAAAGTTACTCCTCAACTCAGATATTCCTTTTCTTTTTCACCCTTACCCCATTCCTGCGTTTACATGGCAGAATGAAGGTAATATTGCAGTGAGGTAGTCATCATAGAATGGTTTGGGTTGGAAGGGACCTTAAAGAGCATTTAGTTCCAACCCACCTGTCACAGGCATGGACATCTCCCACTAGACCAGGTTGCTCAAAGCCCCATCCAGCCTGGTCTTGAACATATCCAATGATGGAGCACCCACAAGTTCCCTGGACAACCTGTTCCCCTGCCTCACCACCCTCAGAGTTAAGAGCTTCTTCCTAATTTCTATTCTAAACCAACCCTTTTCCAGTTTGAAGACATTACCCTTCATTCTATCACTACAAGTCCTTGTAAAAAGTCTCTCCTCAGCTTTCTTGTAGGCCCCCTTCACATACTTGAAGGCCACAGTAACATCTCCCAGGAGTCTTCTCCAGGCTGAAAAATCCCAACTCTCTCACCCTGTCCTCATAGGAGAGGTGTTCCAGGCCTCTGATCATCTTCATGGCCCTCCTTTGAACCTGGTCTAAGAGGTCCTTGCCTTTCTTGTGTTGGGAACTCCAGAGCTGGACACAGTACTCCATATGGGGTCTCATGAAAGCAGAGTATAGGGGGAGAATAACCTCTCTTGTCCTGCTGACCAAACTTCTTTTGATGCAGCCCAGGATATGGTTGGAGCTTTCTGGGCTGCACTCGCACACTGATGGCTCATGTTGAGCCAGCATCCTCAAGTCTTTCTCCTCAGGACTACTCTCAATCCATACTCTGCCCAGCCTGTATTTGTGCTTGGGATTGCCCCGACTGAGCTGCAAGACCTTGCACTTGGCATTGTTAAACTTCATGAGGTCACCACAGGTCAAAGTTTAATCTTCAACACCACAGGTGCACTGCCCAGGTCTTCTGTGTAGCTAACAACTCAAGCACAGAGCCAGATTTTTTTAGGGGGCTTTTGGAATCCATATTGAAATCTGGACTGCTACATCTTCACTCCAACAATTATCACTATTAGCTAGACTGAAGACAGACTGCTTATGATACATAGTTTGGCCAAACTGTCTTCCAAAACAGACATTCACATCCAGATTAAAGACATCAGATGAGGCAAAAAGCACTCATACCTCCAGTGCAGTGTTTTAATGGCCCTTCAAAATAATTTTTAAAAGTTGTATGTAATGTCTACTTTGACACTTTCTGGTGTCAGAGTCCATCTTCTGTTTTCTGCTTTGCACTATTCTGCTAAAATAGTCTTTCAGTATCCCATAATTTCTACCTGTGAAGATACTTAGGTACTGTAATCAAGATACATTTGAATCTTCTTTAACCTAAACAGAGGAACATTTAAGTTTCTCAGTGGTTAAGCCATTCCTCCTCCCTCTCTTTCCCAGCCCCAAATCATATTTACGGCACTTTTTCAGGGAACTGTCTTGCTTTTATCATTAATCATATTTGACTAATCTTTTTATCATTACTGGGCTGTATCAGCAGAACCTTTATATCTACTTCTGGATTACTGCTGAGTATTGAATTGTGACAGGTTTGCCAACAGTCCCTGTTGAACGCTGCTAGCAATATCCTGCTACAGAGATTCTTCACAGAGAACACTATTTTTTTGTGATCTGCCAGTTCTTAATGCACATGACTGCAGCCCAGTGAAGCATCTATACTGCATCAATTGATAATAATGAGACAATGCTACTGCACAGACCCTAACCACATGTCTACATTTAGTAGGGCTAAACTACAGCAATTGCTCTATCACCTGATGACCCCACACCAGCCAAGAAAGGGGATGGAAAAAAAAAAAAGAGTGGAGATTCACAAACTGAAATGAAAACAGATGTAATGGAACAGCCAAACTAATACTAATGCCAGAATAAATTAAACAAAGTTATACTCAGCCCAGCAAACATACAGTGATCACAATACACAGGAAGGTAGTCTGCAGGAAGAAAAGTTGCATCAAAAGGAAACCAAAAAGCACACTATGCCTTCCTTCGTGAAGGCAAACTTCCCCTTTATCCTGAGCATGATGTTTATAGGATGGGATACACCTGTAGCCAGCTGATGTCAGCTACCCTGTCTGAGTCCAAACTGCTAATAGCCTGCAGACCCTGTCAGGACTATGATTATGTCCCAGTGAAACCAGGACATTCTATCAGCTGGAACCCAGCCCCCTAAAGCCTTTTATTGATATATTATGATGGTGATTTCCTTATCAGAATATGATGTAATTTGAAGTCTTACAGAAAGGAAATTGATTTTGTGCAATTACTTTTTCTTACCAAACTAATCTCATCATAGAATGAAATCAGTTTCTTCTGATACGACCTGTTGTCATTGAGGATATATTGACTAGCAATCTTATGACAACTGTTTTGTCTTTTCTATTCTTCTACCTTTTTTTCTTTGATCTTCCCACAGTGCTGGCTGTCTGGACCCTTCACTACAGATGGGAATTATGAAAACTAAAGCTATTGAATGAAGGCAGGATCAACATCTCCATCAGTACTGGGGTTTTCTGCCAGTAGTGCAAACCTAGTATGCAAGAGATGCAAAGGTTCCTCAAAAACATGACAATATAAACAAGGAAAGCCAACACATATCTTCTCACCTTTCAGTTAAAATGAAGGGCTTACAAGTTTTATCTTGCCTTCTCAGGCAAAGAACTACTTGAAGAAATCCACCTTCAACACTTCTACTCACTCTCTCATTTAAAATCAAGTCCAAAACCACATCAAAAGAGTACTACATTATAATCATAATTCATGCTAAGGCTGAATAAACCACAGATGACAGGTGTTAGTATTATTATTTAATGGGCTGCCAGAAAAGGCACATTAAGTAATTGCACATTGTAACATGAGAAAGCTATGGTATATTCTAACAAGAATACAAGGGAAATCAAGTATAATCTAAGATATATATATGGAACTAGATAAGACTTATTTTCATGCTTTCAAAACCAGTGTGGTTATATATTACACATCAAAGCAAAATAATGTAGGATTCAAAGATACTTGTATGGCTTTGATCACCAAAGCATCAGAACATCTTGGAACTGTAAGTGAACCTTTCTCACTGTACTCCCTGTGAAGCAGCAAAGTAGTACTATTTCTGTTTTAGAGACTGGAGCCTAATTCATAGAAATCCTTGTCCACAGCTCCCTAAAATGTAAGGATCTTAACTGAGTTGATGTGGAAACCAAAATGCCGTTGAGGGTTCACACCAAAGAGACTTGTCCAAGATCACATAGCAGCATTGTAAGGGAGAATATTTTGAGTTTTTAAAAATTGGACTCCACACTAATAATCTGAGATCATTTCTCAAAAGAATGACACCCTGGTTTCATAAAGGTGAAACTTAGGGTAATAAAGGTAATCAGTAGGGGTTTTTTTCCCTTAGTTTTTGTTTTCCCCTTTTTTTAAAGAAAGGCCGGGTCTTTAGTAACAAGGCTTGAGTTTGGGGACTGTGATGCAGACCTGCAGGTTGTAAGTGCTGGGCTAAAAGTAGGTCAGAAGGACCATACATT
>JAAGNO010020912.1:61775-77623 GCA_033439905.1 Ceryle rudis | reverse complement strand
ATACAACTTCAAGATTCCTTAATAAGAACAGATTTTTTCCTATCTCATTTTACAGGATAAGTAAGATTTTTAGCTTTTTGCTTCCCCATGGTAATGCCTGTAAGATAGGATGACTAAAAGATACCACAGTGCATATAATTTCTTGGCAAAGAAGTTAGGCAATTTTTGTCTCTTTTTGGAAAAACACAGTGAAAAATTCTCATTTCTGCCGTTTCTCCTCCTCCCTTTGGAGAAAATCTGTGGAATGATTTGACATAAGCGAAGACTAAATCCTGAATTATATTTATCTTGGTTCTATGTAAAATCTCAACATTCCTATTTCTCACAAGTAGCCTTATTTTGCAAACATCAATTCAGAAATACAAAACATGCTAATTCTCTGTTACTCCTTTATATATTATGTTCAAGTTTTCCTACATGATGATTAAGGCAATTATGCTTGACTTGTCCAACACTTATGTGACGAGTCTATACATTCAATACAATACCTTCATTAAAGAAGTTGAATGGCAAGCAATATAATTATTTAAAAACATTTTGAACATTGTTAAGGACAAGATGTGGATACTCCTTTTTTTGGCTCAACCTTCTCTTTCAAATTCCTCCTGCCTGCACTCAGAAATACTCTCCACCAGTGAGCTGTGTGCATGTGTTGACATGTGGGATCACCCCCCCTCCCCAAGACATTGAGAAGCTGTCCAGAGTTAAATTGCATTTCAGAATATTACAATTATTACCATCTTCTTGAGCCCTAATAGTTTCACAGAAAATTATCTGTTGAGTATTTATGTGACACATCAAAAGGATTAATTAGCTGAGCTACAGCACACAACAAATTTATAGATTTTCAAGGCATATAAAGCTGTTTTCTTCTGCTGAGTCATTTAAGAAAGTAATTTCATCTAAAGAAGTATTCAATAAATATACAGGTTTTCAGATACAAGGCCTGTGATTTGCAGCCTTGCATTACATGCTGTTTCAGACTGTTAATTTTACTTTGAAGTGCAATGTAATCTAAATGTTACCACGTGATTATACAGGCTGTAGATCTGCTACACCGGAAGCATTATACTTGGTACTGCTACGATCAAATGAGCCACGGGGCGTGCTGACTTTTTCTGAAACCCAAGTGCACACAAGTCTGTTCTGCCATTTTGTATAGTTAGATATTTACCTATGAAGTTTCACATCTTTCAGTGAAGATTTTCAGTGCACTTTTTGGTAAGAGTTCCAGCTTGTGGCTGTATGGCCCTTTTGCAATTCCATCTAAGGGCCATGCTCATCAGTTTCCAGTTTTCAGGGTCACCTCTCCCACAGGAAACAGTGGGTCCATGGATGCAGGTGAAATGTATAGTGCTCAGATGAGAGCACATTCTCATTTCTACTTTATCCCGCTTCTCCTGGTTTTGCGTATTGAAGTTGCCTTATAGGTCAGTTATCTTAGCACGGGGCAAAGTCCGTGTTCTGTGCAGCCTCTTGATTTCACAAGGAACTGACAGAAGGGCCTTTCTCAACCATGTTTCATTGCAAACCTCCCATAACTTACTACATTAGGACATACTGAGAGTCAGGGTCACTGTTCCATGGTATGCATCCTTCATGTACATTTGTGTTCAAAAAATAGTACATCATATTGCCTTGCTTTGCCTTTCTACTTACCCTCCCCCTTCTTTTTGGGATACATAGAGATGCAATTCATGAAGAACTAGGGGAGAGTGGGGAGGAAGCAAACCACTGATAATCTGTGCAAGTAATGACACGGGGGGAAGATGACACAAACTTAAATGTAGCTCTGCTTTAGCAACCTACCAGCTTGATGTCAGCTCGTCTCAGTGCAAATTACTGGACACCTAGTCCCCACTTTCTTTTCTGGAGTATTTTGCAGCCTATGTTGTCACCAATTCTGTGACAAAATGGCTTTTTTCCTCTACAGTAATGTTTTACTATTTATGATTTTAATGTTTTCTCCTACTTTTACTCAATAACCTTGTGCTATTCCTTCATTCCTGCACAGCCCTGAACACCGCACCTGTTGCAATTTCCCCCTTTTTCACCTATTCCCTTCATTTTTCTCCCTCCCTGTTTTTTTTTTCATATATTTTTCCTCTCCAGAAGCAAAGGTCCTATTTTTTTTTCTGCCTTTGTTTTCTCCTTTATGCTGTCCTCTCCCCTTTTTACTTCATTCTGTTTTTTCCTTTCTTCCCATTCACTTCTCCATCACCCCACTGTTTGCTGCCTCTGGTAAACAGGCAGTCCCTCTCCTTTACCACTGTTCGCTATTTCTGCTGGTTGCCAGGGATACAAACAGGCAGTGCAATAGGTGTCAGTTCTGCATACAATTATCTGTGTAAGGAAGAGAATGTGCAGTCAACAGGGACAGTCACCTACAGAAAAACTGAAGGGTACCTGCACTCCTGAGTAGTTTTATACGGGAAGGCTTGTACGCTACCAATTCCTTCTTCCTCACCTGCTTTGAGATGGTTCTCAATTTCTTTTCTTTACAGAAGTCATCTGGGTGTTAGCACTGAGAAATAATAAATCCGTTTTGAAGCCCATTTTAATAAAAAAGAAAAAAAGGTGTTCAAAAGGTATTGCTTTTTCTCAGACACTCAAGTTTTCATTTATTTTTAAAAAATTATATCCTGCCTGTCATCTATTCTCAAAGAGTACAGGACTCCACTTTTACACCAATCAATTTCAGATTTAAAGCAAGTTTATGTCACTGAGAAGGGCTGGGTATCCTGATTCAGACATCTCAGAAACTAGAACATCTGCCTACAGAATTTTACACAACCATCACCAGTTTCTACCCTTGAAAATCATATTTGTAGTTTAGAAAATTGCTACATATGTACTAATATGTACAATAGTAGATTCCGTATTTTATGTAAATTAATAAACTTTTTGCACAGGACAATACATCCAAAAGAAACAGATAAACATAGCTTGAACATATTCTGAAATGAAGTTTTGCTTTAGGATGAAGCAGGGTGTATTACCTGTTCCTTAAAGAGAAGGGGAAATCCTAGCAATGCACGTATCATCTCAGATGACTTTGCTGAGCTCTCCTTTAAACAATGCCAATGGGAGCAGCAGGTTGAACACCATTTTTCTGGTGCATGCTCTTGAGGTCAGGAGCATAGGTTTATAACAAAACTGCACTAGATCTGGAGGTATTTCAAATGAATTTTGCTCTCAAACACTATTTAAGTATTAAATATGAACATGCTTAACACATGATTTTAAATGGTTAGCCTACCTCTGTAAGCCCCATACAGCAACAGCTTTTTCTAATATTTGAAAGTCTGACCCATTTTTTTGAGTGTATCAAACGCACTAGAACCATTCTTAAGTAAATGACATTTAGCTGAAGTAACACCTGAAGAGTAGCGAGAAGAGTTCTACTACTAACTCAGAGTATAGCAATCATATAAACAGCCCACATCGACTGTAAATTATCATTAAAATGTGACTAAAAGCAGTATTTCACACTATTTATCAGAAAATACTACAGTAGTGAGAAACTGGCTAATGTGGAAATTCACAGCATAAGAACCTAAAGTGTCGTATAGATTTGTATTTGTATGCTCTAGGCCATTTTGTCTTTTAAATGCAGATAAATTCTGATCTGAGCATGATGGACTCTATAGTCTAGTCATAAATAACGAGATGCTTTGCAACTGTAAGTGTGGAAAAAGCCATTATTCCCCCTGTTTGCTTAGAAGTGGTGGGCTTAATGTTTAATTGGTTTTGGTTGGGGTTTTTTTTTTTTTTATTTTTTTTCTTTAAACTTTGCAAGATAAAATAAAGATCTCTAGTGTTCCTACTCAGTACTAAAAGCGTCAGACTCATCTGATGAGTTGACAGAAAGTGTCAGTGTTTAGACTGAAGTGTTCACCATCTGTCTGAGGTTGTGGGCCCGACTGCCACTAAAAACAACAAAAAAAGGCATCACATCAGATGGGGTAAACAAATGCAACTCGTAATTTTGGATAGGAAATATAATTTACAATTGTCAGGACTATTTACAATTCAACAGTTTTAGTTTGGAATTGCTATATATACCGTCTCTATAGTAACTTCTCACACTCCTTCAAGTCTGGTTCACTTTTAGTTATTTATGCATTTCCAGTATGTAGCCTTGAAATTTGATCTTTTTGGTTTTACTCCAATTTATTTATTATTGTTTTTAAAATTTCAAATAGTCATAATAATACTGTAAATTGTGATGCACCTAACTTGGTTACTTTTGCAAAATGCCATGCGATATTGCAATAAAACTCTATCCAGAAAGGAGAAAGATAACTCAGCCAAACTAAATCACTTTATTTTCATTCCTGATAAGTTACTGACCATTCTGTTTCATGCAAATAACCCTATTTCTCTAAGGTGTACAGTCATATCCATTATAACTTTGATTAATTAAAACACAGGCAATCTAGACTTGGTATTTTTAGACTTACAAGTGTTTACAAGCTAGGCATAATTCCTGCTCCTTTTGTAAATACCTACATATTCAGACTGTGTAGTTATAACTTCAGTTTTTCACAGCTCCAAAGAGCAGTCAAGGCTATTGCACCTTCAGGCAGACGGAGAGAGAAGTACAGAAAGAACTGGGTGGGTTTGTGGACTATACATATCCATAATCTCCAGCAACTGATAAAATAACCTTTATTTCTACTTTCCAGCATCTGTCTACGTTTCTTTCTTTTGGGGACTTCACAAAAAAATCACTGGTAATTGGAGTTAGATGTTGGAGGTGATCATGGGAAAACTGCCCTGGTATGTTTCTCTGCTGACCACACTAACTCATCATCAGTAGAAGCTTTGTAGTTCAAAAAGGTGCAAGAAGAATGACATCTATTTCGCAAATGACATGGATGAAAACTATTTTGGTGAATGAAGAACACATCCAGTCTCTCACGCTTCTGACTTGCCATGGTCCCCTCCAGAGTATTCTTTCCTTAAAGACAGCTGTCCTTTTGTATTTATTGTAAGCAGTTCAAGCGGTCTCAGCAGACATTTGGTAAGGCTTGTTTCATCCCTAAGCAAGGACAAAGGTACTTCCAAGGTCTAGAATGATTCTATCGGCTTGAAGCTGTTAGCCTTAATAAGGAAACAGGTGAGTAAATATTATGGTTTAAATGAAACTCATTCAGAGTTCCAACCTGGGGAAAAAACCTGGAATGAATTTGTAGAGGGAAGAAAAAGTCTGCAAAAGAGAGAGGAAAGGGATGACGTGTTGTAAATGGCATGAATTCCACTCATAATTACGTCAGAAGCAACTGGAAGATAATTACTGCCTTCTTGGGCAGGTGAAAGAGGGTGTAAGATACTGAGAGTTTACAAGTTATGAGTTTGTAATGGAGAAATGATCTAACTTCAGGTCCTTTGGGGGGTACCTGAACTCTAATGAGGGAGAAACAGGCTTCTAAAATTCACATGAATCACCTCCCTAGTCTTCATGCATCTCTTTGCAGGATGTTCCCTGCACTACATAACCAGGTCTAAACACATCTGCATCATCCCTTCCTTGGAAGGGCAAACCCTTCAGGTACAGCTCTGCTCTAAGAGCAGTCTGGTACAGGCCATGCCACTAGAAGTCCCAAACTAGTCCCAAAGGCAATCACACCCAGGATGTGAAGGAGCCTTAGGTGGGTCAGAAATTTTCACATGTGGTGAGTGCTGCTGGCAATGAGTGAACAGAAACTGTGCAAAAGCTAACTAGCAGACTTCTCCCTGAAAATCCCATATTTAGTACTTCTGTGTGTGAATACAATTAGCTTCTTTAACTGTAGAAGAAATTACAATTAAGGAAGACACTGAGCAGTAAGGTAAATATGTAAATCAGTACAGGGAACCTGACATTTCTTCTACTGGTAGAAGAGATTATGCCAAAATAAAACTGAACTCAAGGGAACTTGTGTTTTTGACAAAGATTTCAACCTGAGTACCAGTGCATTATCTGAAAAGTATTCCACTATGCCATATGACAGAACCATAAAGTTACATTTGACAGGTCTTGGGCTGTCCTTTGGCATCAGTTCTAGTTGGAATGGAATACCTCACATCCCAATTACGGAATTCCCCTCTAGAATAGGATGCTCAGAATCAAACTCCTAAGTAGGAATAGTAACTGGCCTGAGTTAATACCTTGAACCTTGCCCAGAATTACTTGGGAGACAGGCAGCTGGCCCAAAGCGAAACCACAGTAGGGACCATTAATGGACTCAAGTGTCATTGGATGTTATCTGGCATTGCATTGTTTGCTAGTAGAAAGGTAGTGTAAAGTCAGTCTGAGTGGGATGACTTTGTCAAGGGAATTATTAAAACGTTCCCACCAGGTCAATGGGCTCTCCAGGCTAAGATAGACTTCACCTGCCTGCAAAACATTTAGGGAAGTGGGAGGACAAGTTGTTCTACCTAATGATTTCAAGCATTCAATTTCCAGCACAGACACACAGGACACAGTATCAGCTGTTTAGCTAGAGTTAATGAGATTTAATTTTTATTTTCTTTAAATAATTCAAATGATTTTGTTCAGTACATTGCCAAAAATACTGAAATTAAATTATTTCACTAAAAAGTACAATTATTAGGCTGTCTCTGTACTTGATTTCCTTTGTATTTACAATGCTTTGTAAAGTGCTCTCAAGTTTTGAGACAAAAAGAAATTACAAGTTGTAGCTTCATGAATCTTTTGGCAGCACCAGTGAGAGCTTTCTTATATGGATGCTTTTCAGCTATAGTGGAAGTGAAATTAGATGCCTGTTACAGATAACTTTTATAACACTACTCCTTGTAACCTAGTCTATGCTCTTTCAAACTCTGACATTTGAAAGCATTAATTAAGAAAGATTCCAAATTATTAAGTTCATCCATGTTAGCACTGTCTTCATTGACACTCCTGAAAGAAGATTGACTGTATTGAAAAGCAGTATGACTTTTCAGCTGGAGTGAGGCTTAAAATCTGGATCATTAGTACTAGCTTCTAATGCCAAATATGAAACGGACTAAAAGTTTAATTCTGCTGCACTGCTTCACACATCAAACCCTTTCAGATCAAAGCTAAAATTGTTAAGTTTGAAAACTCTTAAGAAAAAGTAACCTCCAAATTACAATTAGATAATAGTTTAAAAATTCTCTTTAGAAAAATTGTAATTAGAATATGGTCTTATGAACATTTGTGATAGTGACAACATTTATCTATGTTAAAAACCCCATATGGTAGTCCTATATATTATTTATACAGAAGAACAACAGGCAGAGAGAGAAAAGAATTCATGAAAAGAACTTGCTGAAGGCTTCCCAAGCTACTCTGGACTTGGAGGTCATTCAGATACATCCCTGAACACAGGAAGAGCAGACAGGGAGACAGCCAAGCAGCACCACAAAGATAGCAATACCTTCAATCCCAAGCATCCCCCAAAAGCATGCTTTTGCCTCCCTTCCACCTCAAAAATTGGCTTTAAAACTGGTTTTACAAAAGTAACATTAAAAAAACCCAACCCAACCAACATGCAACAAAACAAAGACACCCCCCCCAACCCCAAACATTGCAAGACAAAAAATAAACCACTTAAAAAAATCTCAAGTGTCCTGAAGTCTTGACCTGAAATCCCAACCCACAGAAATAAGTAGGAAGATGGAAAGAAGGATAAAAAACTCTCATACAATATTTTAGATGATTTTTAGAGGTTTTACTGATTTCTGCAGATCTTGGGGCTAAGAAAATTAGCACTGATTTTAAGATTTCTTGTATTTCCCCCTCAAGTTCTGCTCCCTTCTGGGCCATCCACAAAAACTACACACTGGCACAGTATAATGGCTATCAAGGCTGATTTCAGGTATCTCCACTGTTTGATTTTGAATTTATCGTTTATAGAAATTTACACTGGCAAAACTCAGGTTTTTATTAGCAGGATTTTTACATTAATTATATCCAATTTTCCATTCCTCATACAATACAACTTTAATTGTTTGAAACGCGTTGTTAGAGAAACACAGAACATTCTGTTGTAAGGCCAGGAAAAAAGGGGTCACCTGCACCATTCCTGTACATGAACAAAAGACATCTCCAAGCTAGCCCAGAATAAAATAGCTTCCAGGCTGAGAGTCCACTAGATGAAAGGAACACCATCTTCCTAGTAAGAAGAAACTTATGGCTTCCAAGTTAGTATATCATTTTACTTAAAACTACCTTAGATATTTAGAAAAGTGCAGCCTTGTGAATTGCAGACAAATAATAAATTGCTCATGAAAAAAAAAAAAAAAAGAAAAAGTCTGAAGTGACTCTTTTCCCATAATTATTAATTTAAAACTTCTAACATTCTAAAAAAGATTAGCATTACAATATTTAAGAAGAAAACCCACACCCTCATAATTGGTGTATTACCTGGTGGTATTTCTTCAGTATGTTGTGCATTTCTGCTACATCTTCACTTGTTATAGTTTTGATGATATACCTTTTGTCGTAAGACGTATGAAAGCGGGCACCACTGCGTGCTTGGGAATCATTGGCAAGGGGTGCACTTCTTGTCAATGAATTCTGTCAATTGATTTAAAACAAAAAACCAAACGTTAAGACAGACAAAAATATGCAAACTTTTAATTAGAACAAATTTATAATATTTTAAAATTAGCTGAGTTATGCGAAGCATGTAAATGTGGACAGCATTATCTTGACAATCACTTCAAAAACGTTCTGAGAACAAAAGTGTGTTAGGGGGAAGGTACTGGTTCGAAAGTCATTCTCAGTGCTGAATGAGGATTTATCACACTTTGTTATGTATATATTATCAGCTTCTAGGAAGAAACCATACAGTTAAAAATCCAAAAGGAACACTATTTTACAGCACAATAACTATAAATAGAGCATTCATCCATAGTAACAGCATCGCTTCAAAACTGAGAAGGATTTGCTCTTGAGCCAGTGTGATCTGGTACGTAAACAACATCACAGCAAGATTTCTGAGTTCTAGTACCAGAATTATCCGAATGATTTCACATCTAGTGTTAAGCAAGTAATATTAGTGTACTGTATCTCCTTTTGTAAAATAGGCCTACCTTCCTACAGACTCAAGAGGGGAAGATTATTAATGATCTTAGAGTAATTTGAAGAAAAACTGCTAGAGATTAGTAACTGGTTTTGGACTGAAGCTCGAGACTACTTGTGCTTCAACAGTAGCAAAAGAAGCTGCCTGCTTTTTCAGAAAATAATTATTCATATTAGATTTCTTTATATTTAAAAATAAATTGGACAAAGTATAACAATTTGCTTTTGGTTGGAAACATCTTTCTTTAGCTGTAAGAGTTTATGATAATTGTTACATACTTCAATTACTTTTTCTTTTTTTTTTTTAAATTAAGTAGCAACAGCAACACAGCCATAAGAAAACAGTGATTTTCTTACACTCCATGTGTACTTCCCTTAAAATGGACCACAGTCTGAAAAGATTAAACAAGTTAATTACAGACTGCTGGAAAACTTCTATGTTTATGAAATAAACTTGCAGTACCCATTTGGTATATCCCTACTGGTAGCAGAAAATCCCAGCTCCTGCTGTCATTCCTCATTGCATCACACTGCACAAACAGCTGTTGCTAAATTGAAATATATTTCTCCCCCTCTTACACACTCACATAGTGTACCATTCTCCCTGCTAGAAAAAAAGACATTTACAGAAAGTTTTCATAAAATTTTGTATGTTAATGTTGCAAAACCCTAAACAGCAAAAGTTCAGCTCAACCAGCTACAAAACATGATGTGTTCATGTGGTTTGATAAGGCACATTGAACTCAATCATAAAAAAGATTTACACTGGAATAACAATGATGCTTTTCAGCAAGTAATTACAAATAGGCTCAGTCTTCTGTAAGCAGGTACCAACCCCCCCAAATTTATTTTTTATAGGACCTGTGTCTTATTTGGAAGTTTTACCACTCATAAATTTGCTCACAAACTCTATGAGCGTTGTCAGGTGCTGGACATATAGATTCAACCCCAGTGACAGAAGGTCAGTAATCGTTAAAAGGTAATAACCTCAACCAAGAGATGACAGCAACTGTAGCCCCAATATAAGAAGGCATTTGACACATACAATTATGTCTCCATATTTTGGAGATCCACTGACTTCAACAGGCCTTCAGCACAGTTAAATCTTATCCCAAATGTGGGATGCTTTCCGAAAGCAGTTTAATATGAAATGAAAACTTTTTCCCACAAGGTTACTTTGTTCAGCTGAAATACTCAGGAATATCAGGCATGACAGTAAATCACCTAAAAGCACACAGCTCCACCAGGTCTTATTAGAATGAAAACCTTAATTAAGACATGTAGGAAAAATAAATCTTTGTGCACTTCTCCCTGTATATTTCTAGGCTTGTACAATGAACTAGAATAATTACTAATATTTATTATAAAAAGTGATGTCTTTCTCCATTATCCTCTCTATTCACTACAGAAAGGGTGTTTCCCTAATGTTTATTTATAAACAATTCTTCTAGACTAATAAGAACAGAGCTTTAGGGACAACCATTGCAGACTCAGTTCCTTCTTTGTACTGGCATTTGGACAGCCAGTTTTAACAAATGTGAGTCCTGATACACCATCACTTCACATGGTACTGAAGATACTAGAGGAGGGAATTTAAGTATTACTGCAGTTTTCTTTATTTGCTTCTTTACCTGTTTTCAGATTTCCTATTCAAATTCATTTCCCACCACTCCACCACAGATGTTTTTATGCAGTGATGAAGTCTCTTCAAGAGAACAGATACTATAAATGGATCAAATGCTGCACTTGGTATCAATACTCTATGATTCAATTTGAAACCTAATGAAGAGCTAGAAACCAACCTCTGTAGAACCCCTCTCTGTTCTAAAGTCAGGACTTGGCTTTGTTTCCAGGGCATATATGTAATAGTTTAAGATAAAAACATGATAATAGAAGTTAAAGATAATTGTGCAAATTCAGTTACTCTCATCTCAAAACTAGAAAATATGGTGTAATTTAATAACTATTTTTAGTTTTGAAAAAATCTAAAGCATGGATAATCATTAGTGTATGCAGTGACTTAAACTACTGCTAAGTTACTAAGCTGTAATTCAGTTGCAATAGTAATAAAGGCTACTGGGTAATTATTTGTTACTGTTCCCAGCAGAAAATGGCATTATTCTGAGGTTAGCTACTGCAATAACGCAGTAACCACAGTTTTCTGAATGCATTTTTCCAGAGAACTCTAGTCTTCACACTGTAAGCCATGCGGTATAAACCCTGAAAGCAATTAACCTGGGGGGGAGACTTAAGCTGTTTTGCCATAAAAAGCTGCAGAAAAGCGTAGTTGCTAGTCTGCCACTGAACCTTTGAAGGAGGAAGGAAAGAGTAAAGATGGGAAGGAGGACCTGACCTAACATTATTCTCCAATATTTCAAATACTCTTAAGCTATATTTTAAATATTTTTCATCCAAAGCCTTGTCAGATTTGAGTGAAATTCAGACCTAAGAGTACTTGGTATGAACGAAATAACTTGTGAGCAATGTCTTGACTGAGATACAACACACAGAAGATGCTTCTTTGGACTTTTCAGTTGCTGGAGCTCAGTTACTAATTTTGTAGACAGTAAAGGGACAAAACCAACACTTCTGAGTTCAAACCTTCCAAATGCCATTCCTATAACCATTTGCTCTTTTAAATTAAAACTGTCTCCTTTTGTCTTCATAAGCGCTATTTACAGGAGAACTCTTCTAAGTGCTAGGCCATAAAATAAAAATCTTACTGCTTTCCAGGAACCTCCTGTCATCCCATAGTTAACCAGGAATATCCAGTGTGTAGTTATGTAGTTTATGTAGCAATTCATCAAAACTCCCACAAATTTATTCAGATTTTTTTTGCCCATGATGGGGCAAGATGTGGGGGAGAACATAGTGATAAAGGCTGAAGAAAAGGCCAAGGCACTGAATGCCTTCTTTGCCTCCGTTCTTTAATAACAAGACCAGTTGTTCTCTAGGTACCCATCCCCCATGAACTGGAAGAGACAGGGAACAGAATGGAGCCCCCATAATCCAAATGGAAATGGTCAGTGACCTGCTGCACTGAGACACGCACAAGTCTATGGGGCTGTGTGGGATACACCCAAAGGTACTGATGGAGGTGTCACAAGTGCTCACCAAGCCACTTTCCATCATTTATCAGCAGTCCTGACTAACCAGAGCAATTCCAGTGGACTGGAGGTTAGAACATGGGACACCCATCTACAAGAAGGGTCAAAAGGAGGATCCAGGGAACTATAGACCTGTCAGTCCAGCCTAAGCGCCAGAGAAGGTTATGGAGCAGATCATCTTGAGCATCATCCTGCATCACGTACAGGACAACCAGGCGATCAGGCCCAGACAGCTTGGGTTTATGAGAGGCAGGTCCTGCTTGACTCACCTGATCTCCTTCTGTGACAAGATTACCTGCTTAGTGGACGAGGGAAAAGTTGTGGATGTTGTCTACCCAGATGTTAGTAAAGCCTTTGACACCACTTGTCATGGAATTTGCCTGGAGAAACTGCCTTCTTATGGCTTGGATGGGCGTACACTTTGCTGGGTAAAAAAACATCTGGATGGTCTGGCCCAGAGAGTTGTGAATGAAGCTAAATCCAGTTGGCAGCCAGTCACAAGTGGTGTACCCCAAGACTCAGTACTGGGGCCAGTCCTGTTTAATATCTTTATCAATGATCTGGATGAGGGGATTGAGGGCAGCCTCAGTAACTTTGCAGATGACACCAAGTTAGGAAGATGTGTTGACATCTCTGAGGGTAGGAAGGCTCTACAGAGGGATGTGGACAGGTTGGACTGATGGGCTGAGGCCAATAGCATGAAATTTAACAAGGCAAAGTACCAGGTCCTGCACTTGGGTCACAACCACCCTATTCAACGCTACAGGCTCGGGGAGGAGTGGCTGGGGAGCTGCCTGGTGGAAAAGGACCTGGGGGTGCTGGTGGCCAGCTGGCTGAACATGAGCCAGCAGCGTGCCCAGAAAGGCCAATGGCACCCTGGCCCATATCAGAAATACTGTGGCCAGCAGGACCAGGGAAATGACTTAAGAACTAACAGAAGTTTTAAGAACACTTAAGAAGAAATAATAGCTGCTGTTATACTAAGAGACTGAATCAACTTGTACTCCTTTTATCATGCTTTAATTACAGATCAGACTAGACAGGAAAAAAATACTCAAACTAGTCAGATACAAAAAGAAATTAATAAATTTAGCCATATTTTAAATCAACTGGAGGAAATCTTGTAAAGTCATTAACTTTTTACCCGTTCTTGTTTTCTCCAGCAATACCTTTTTTTTTCTAATGGAAATAAATTCTGCATGATTGCTGACTATAATGCTAAGTTAATCTGCAAATATAACTACGATACCCAAAATTATGCTAACAATAGAATATATCTGTAGATAATTATTTAGCACACATTTTACTGCATCTTAATGCTTTAATGGATTAGGAACGGTGATGCACTTGTTTTTCAGTAGATAGTTTTTTATTATGTTATCTATGTCAAGCTTAATTAAGAATGCATACAGCTATCATTTTACCACATGCATATTAATTTGTTAGAATAAACCAACCAACTTGGTGCCAAGCAGCACCTTTCCATACATGCACAGGTAATCCAAATGACCTCTCTACAGCAGCCGACTCTAGTAATAAATTAGAGTTTAAGATCAGCTGTTTAAACGTTAAACATGTTTAAAATGAAAAGAATCTCTAATTAAACAACCTCTTTGACACTTTATTTTTACTAACTCTTCACTCCTGTGCTAACTCTTTCAATATAATGCCCTCTTCAGATACAGAATGTAGTTACTTCGTACTCTGCAAGAAAGTGGAACATGGAGGACATTTAATGTTGTTACTAACTGTGTTTTCTTTTGATACTTGCATAAGTGTATTAAATAAGTATGGTTTAAAAAGCTGAAAGAAAAACCTATTTGCATCATCTTGTGCTGGTTACTAGTAACTGCATTACCCCTTTCTTGTGCTGATAAATGCATGGCCAAGCTTTGCCTGTGGACAGTTTTATTTGCAGTGGTTAACTAACAGTTCTGTGAACAGGGAGAAGTTCAAATTCTTTCTGAAGTAAAGCTTCCAGGTACCACACAAATTACCTTACCTCTCAACTATACAAGTTATATTTGTTTATAGTTAGAAATCAGTCTTCAGTAAAATACATTTACTGTAGAGTGATCATGACGACAATGCATCTTTAAGTAAAGAGGTGACAAGAATTGGCTTGCACTGGTAAATCATCATTAGCAAGCAAGATCATGGAACAGCTTCACTGAAAGGATCAAACTAGAAGAATTTAGGGGCTTAAAAGGTGAAACAATATGGCAGTTTAAAAACACTAAGATCCTTCCCTTTTGATGTAGGTGAACATAGCTGTTTGACCCAAACTGTTAAGTAGAACTCAAAGCATTTTGTACCTCATTCAACTCTGCTGGACGCTAACAAATTAATAGTACTTATATTAGAAGTGAAAAGATTCTTTCTTGGAAAATGTTTCTCTTGTAAGTTAAGACACAAAATGGAAAAAGAAGATCCTGCACTTAAGCCACTTGGAAGCATAGTCACAAGTAAACCTGTAACTGCTAAGAAATCACACAAAAATATCAGTAACACCACATGTGACATCCAAAGTGCACTTTGTACCACAAAGACTGCAGAAAGTTTGTGGGGTTATCTCTTTTAGAATTACACTTTAGACATTCTAGATAAGTAAAAATGTATAGCACATTCTGGGGTTATCTAACCCACATTTAAGTCAATCCTCTATTTTAATGCGGACAATAAGTTATGTACTAGTGCTCATCAGACAGATTGAAAATATGCACTTATTAGAACTGTATCACTCTGTAGTTAAGACTGCTATCAGATGCCCTGGATGGACTTGCCTCTTACTGTCAAATGCATTTTTGTGAGACAGTACATGGTAAGACACTCCTGTGATCCAGATGACCTTTGCCAGAACACAGATAAATTTATAAGTGATGATTAGTACAAGAAGTGAGTTGTACTTGAGACATCTGTGCACAAATGCCTTGGAAGAAAAGCTGACTGAACCTGCCTAAAGAGAGCAGCACAGGGCTTTGCCTCTGCTTCCTTGTTCAGCACTAAACTTGGCTGAGGGAGACCCATCGCCATCCACAGCAACAGTATCTCCTTCTTAGGCGAGGTGTCTAGTGAACGGGGAAGGAAATAAAGAATGAAACTCAAGCATCTCTTTTTTCCGAAAGGAAAATATAAGTGGCATTGAGGGAGGGGGAAAGGAGAGACAGAGAGAGATAGATCATGGCAAATACCAGATTGAATTCCCCCTGGCTCTGCTTCTTAATTAGGGGAAGACTAAGTGGAATATGAGCAGATGGGAAACGAGCCACTCCTCACTCAGCACAGATCTATGAGCCACAAAGCAGGAACAGGGAGGATAGCCTTCAGATACAGACAAAAATCTGCCAGACTCTTACCCTCCAAAAGATACAGATTTGATGACCTAACAACATTTTTACCATCACTTACTGCTACTACAGAGCACTTTCACTTTGTCTCAGGAGCCAGTGGAGCATGTATCCAGCTGTACAACATTGGAGCATTAGCCTTAAGTTAATAAACCCCACCTGCTTATATAATACCATTGGTGAGCACAAAACTCAAAGAAGAAAGAAAAAAAAAAATTAAAAAAAAAATGCACACTGCCCTGTCCCCTTCAAATTTCCCAGCTTTGTCCAACTCTGCCATAGTGCACGTCAGTCCTCTGGCACAGTTAAAACACCTGTCACCCCCACATACCCTTTTCC
>JAAGNO010020912.1:49921-61675 GCA_033439905.1 Ceryle rudis | reverse complement strand
TTGGGCGTTTTGCTTTAATTTAAAAAACCCCCCTGTGTTAAAAAATCCCATGGGGGAGCAAAAAACCCAAAGAAAAAAAAAAAAAAAAAATTAAAAAAAAAATGCACACTGCCCTGTCCCCTTCAAATTTCCCAGCTTTGTCCAACTCTGCCACAGTGCACGTCAGTCCTCTGGCACAGTTAAAACATCTGTCAGCCACACATACCCTGTTCCACTTAACAGCTTCGGTTAGCAAGTGACTGCAAGTCTCCTGCTCCGCGTGGGCATGTTCTGCCAATTCCCCATTCACTTCTCATTTGTTAAGTTTTAATCTTGTGCCTGCTGGTTTTTTGGTCTCAGGAGAAATAAAAGGTTTTGTTCTTTTAAAGAGTGAATACTTTTATGAGGTCATTCAAAGACTATGCTAAATTACTTGTGTAATTACTTATACAACTGAAGACACATTTAACATGCCAAGCTCAGAGATACCTCTAATAGATAAATTTCTCTTTCACATACCTCCCTCTCTCTCATAAACAGTTTCCCTCTGGGAAATCACTGTCTGGAAGTCACACCACCCTTACATAAAATCAATATAAAAAAATATCACCTATATTTCTCTGAGTAACAGGTGAACAGAAATAGTCATCTGGTCTTCACTGCTGAGCAGCTACAAACTGCAAAGAATTTATCCCATACCATAGAATTAATTTCTGATAAAATAATAAAAACACAGCTTTAAATATATAAAAGCTACACCAAGTAGTAGTATTTCAAGGGAAGAGCTGTGTCATCTATCTGGACTCTTGTAAGGCCTTTGACTTGACCCTCCAAAACATCTCTCTCTAAATCAGAGAGATATGGATTTGATGGGTGGACTGTTCAATGGATGAGGAATTGGTTGGATTGACATATCCAGAGGGTAGTGGTCAATGGCTCAATATTCAGATGCAGATTGGTGACAAGTGGTGTCCCTCAGGGGTCTGTACTGGGACCAGTGCTGTTTAGCATCTTCATCAGTGACATAGACAGTTGGATTGAGTGCACCCTCAGCAAGGCTGCAGATTACACCAAGTTGAGTGGGGAGGTTGACATGCCTGAGGGATGGGATACCATCCAGAGGGACCTGGACAAGCTGGAGAAGTGGGCCCTTATAAGGTTCAAAAAGGCCAAGTGTAAGGTCCTGCACCTGGGTTGGGCAAATCACAGCATCAATACAGGCTGAGGGATGATGGAATTGAGAGTAGTCCTGCGGAGAACAACTTGGTAGTACTGGTGGATGAAAAGCTGTACATGAGCTGGCAATAGTAGCTTGCAGCCCAGAAAGCCAACTGCATCCTGGGCTACATCAAAAGAAGCGTGGCCAGCAAGTCAAGGGAGGTGATTCTGCCCCTTTGCTCTGGTGAGACCTCACCTGGAGTACTGTGTCCAGCTCTGATGCCCTCAGCACAAGGACATGAACCTGACAGAGCAGGTCCTGAGGAGGACCAGAAAAATTGATCAGAGGGCTGGAACATCTCTGCTATGAAGAAAGGCTGAGAAAGTTGAAACTGTACAGTGTGAAGAAGAGAAGGCTCCAGGGAGACCTTATTGCAGCCTTTCAGTACATAAAGGGGGACTATAGCAAAGATGGGGACAGGTTTTTTTTATCAGAGTCTGTTGTGGCAGAACTAGGGATAATGGTTTTAAACTTAGAGGCGAAATTTAGACTAGATATAAGGAAGAGTTTTTTTTATGATAATGGTGGTGAGACACTGGATCAAGTTGCCTAGAGAGGTGGTAGATGCCCCACCCCTGGAAACATTCCAGGTCAGGTTGGATGGGGCTCTGAGCAACCTGATCTAGTTAAAAGATGTCCCTGCTCACTGCAGGGGGGTTGGACTAGATGACCTTTAAAGGTCCCTTCCAACCCGTATCATTCTATGATTCTATGAATTTCCCAATGAGTTCCTGATAGAAAAAGTTAATCAGCACACCTAAATTGCACATCATAATTTCACCCAATAACAGCATATTCATTAGGCAAATTAACTGAAATATGATTTAGTTTTACTATAGACCTACTCTTTTCCCTCTGCATCTCTTTCCCAAACTCTCAGCAATTTATACAGAGATTTATTAGGTAAGGAAATACTTTATCCCCCCACAGGTGCACTTGGGACCTGCTCCACCTGATTCTTTGAAGTTCACAGGAGCTTTTCTGAAGCCTTCAATGGAATTTAATATACAGCACAAAAAATATAGCAGCACAACTGCTACCCATCAGAAGCCAGTTCATTTCACCCAGCCATTCCTAAACTGAACTCCAATCTCTGGTTTTGGTCAAGGAACAACTTCCAGAAAGGCAGTCTTGATTTTTCTAACTACAAAAGACCAAGATTTGCCCCTGTAATGTGGTTTTTTTTTTAGTATTTAATAATTTGTGTTGCTGAAAAGGTGTCCCATTTTGAATTTGAATTATTTCCTTTTCCAGTCATTCTTTTTTATTCTTTCCTGAAGTATCCAGTGTTGTTTTTCTGCAAGGATGCTCAAATACCACTTCTCAATTCTAACTTCTGCAAGTGCAGCAGGTCAAACTCTGTCACTCCCGCACAAGGTATTCTCTATGTCCTCAAACGCCTTTGGTGCCATTTATTTGTACTTTTTTTTTTTTTATATCCAGATTTTCAACATCATTTTTAAGATGACTAGCTCCAAAACTACAGATAATTTTTGCTTCATGTATAAATTAAGCAGATGTTTAAAAAAGTTTGGAGCTTTTTCTGGTCTTATTTTATACCTTCCAATTTATCCACCAAGGGTGCAGTTACTCCTAGTCAGGAGCTCACACTAGTGCTAAATTCTTGTCCTTTATGACCTGTTGTTCCTTCTCAGAGCTAGTATCTCTCTGAATGCAGCCTTCGTCTCTGTAGTTCTGCACTGCTTTTTATCCATGTAACTATTCATCTGACCATATTAAAAGGCAACTCATTTGGGCAAGCTCAGAAAGCCAGGTGATCAAAGTGGGTTTTGTGCAAAATCCTTGCCTTTATTCCACTTCGTCATTCAGACAGATTTTGCATCTTCTGCAACTTTTTGCTATATGAAATGTCAATTGCTCATTGACAATTAAATTGATTGTTGTCTATTTAATCACCTATTTACATAATTTTTATGCTTTATTATAAAGCCTCACAATAATTGGCATTTTAAAAATCAAAGTCACAAAATGTCAAGCTAAATACTTTGTAAGAGGCATCTTCAAGAGTCCTTAGAAGCCAGCTAAAACACCACCTAGTGCTTTAGCCTTTGGAAGTCTCTTTTTACCTTGCACATTGATCAATAAAAATAGCAGCCTACTGTAAGTAGGCTGTAATGAGAGTAACAGCAGTTATACTATTGATAATGCTAGTTATATCAACACCAGATTTAAAACAAAGTGAACTGTTTTCCAGAGAGACCTTGGTTGTTTCTGAGAGCAAGAAGTTAAGCTGTTTGGAGCTATTTTTGACAACTTAAACCATTTTTGCAAGGAAAACACATGGAGCAGAGCCACTAAGGTACAGGAAAAGCTTGTCCCCTCGCTCCTCCATAATTACAAGCTGTATTTATAACTGGCAAAGTATTGCCTTCCTCTTCAAAGCTGAACTGCTGGTGAGGCTCTTCCTCCTCTGCCCGCTTTGCTTAAAATGTTCACAGCATGGATATTTATCTCCACAGTGGGAGGCCAAGGATTAGCCACAGCCTCCAAGAGGGTGGAGAGATTTAAAGGTCAATTTAATTAGCTCATTCTAATCTCTTACACATCTAATGTAAATGTCATTGTTTTCTAACTGCTACTTTAGTAGACAAGATTATATTTTAGAAACTTTGAACACGTGAGCTATGTGTTGGATGCAATACAATACTTCATACAACTAATCTAAAAAGGGAGCCTAAATTGTCACTGAGTCAGAGCTTTTGCTAAAATAGAGAAAAAGGGCAACAGGAAAATTCTGGTGATAAAGCATGGAGAGCTTTAGAACAGTAGTCTTTCAAACCAGCTAGCTTAACAACTTCTCATTGATTTACATCTTTCCCGTTTCACAATGTCTGCACAAAGGCAAACAACGGTTTCTGGTACTGTGATCTCATCTGAAAGTCACGGAATTCCAAAATGAGCTTCACGAGCCCAACATACCCTAAAGACAAATCAGATCACATCCCCAGCTATTTAAGACTGCCTCTGGGCAAGCTCTGCATGAATGAATAGGCAAAAAACAAGTGCACAGATGATGCTCTGTGATGACTGAAATCATAGGTCAGTGGAAAAACCTGGCAGTGGTTCATCTCTGTTAGAAAATTATGTACACATGTTCTGGCTGTTCTTCTCTGACAACAGTTACAGTGGTTCTGCCTGGCCCATGCACGGCTCCTCATGAAGACAAGCTTACAGCTCCCCTGTGTTGGGTTGACCCTGACCAGATGCCAGGTGCCCACCAAAGCCACTCTATCACTCCCCTCCTCAGCAGGACAGAGGAGAGAAAATATAATGAAGGGCTCCTGGGTTGAGGTAAGGACACAAAGAAATCACTCATCAATTACTGTCATGGGCAAAACACTCAACCTAGGAAAATTAATTTATTACCATCAAATCAAGTAGGGTAATGTAAAATAAAAACTAAATCTTAAAACACCTTCCCCTTACCCCTCCCCTTCTTCCTGGGGCATAATTCTACTCTATTCCTCTATCTGCTCCCCTTCAATGGCACAGGGGAATGAGAAATGGGCACTGTAGTCAGTTCATTGCACGTCATCTCTGCTGCTCCTTTCTCCTCAGGGGAGAGGACTCCTCACACACTTCTCCTACTCCAGCACAGGGTCTCTCCCATGGGAGACAGTCCTCCATGAACTTCTCCAGCATGGGTCCTACCCCCAGGCTGTAGTTGTTCTTCTCATGAACTGCTCCAGTGTGGGTCCCTTCCACAGGGTGTAGCTCTTCAGGAACAGACTGCCCAGCATAGGCTCCTCATAAGGTCACAAGTCCTGCCAGCAAACCTGCTCCAGCATGAGCTTCCCACAGGGTCACAGCCTCCTTCAGGCATTCACCTGCTCTCATGTGGGGTCCCCCATGGGCTGCAGTTGGACACCTGCTCCACCATGAACCCCCATGGGCTGCAAGAGGACAGCCCACTGCACCACAGGCTGCAGGGGAGCCTCTGTTCTGGCACCTCTTCACTCTCCTTCCTCACTGGCCTGCCTTGGTGTCCGCATGCTCACTCCCTCTCTCCAGCTGCAATTGCACGGGTGTCCCCCAGATTTCTTAAGTATGTTATTCTAGAGGAGTTGCTGATGGGCTCAGCCTTGCCCAGTGGCAGGTCCATATTGGAGCCAGCTGACATCAGCTCTGTCAGACATAGGGGAAGCTTCGAGCAGCTTCTCACAGAAGCCAACCCTGCAGCCCTGCCAATATGAAAACCTTGCCATGTAAACCAAATCTATTCCCACCAACCATATCGTATGGATATGAATCAATTAGACCTGGATAACTCATTAAGAAGCACATTGGAGAGACTTGGTGTCATACAACTGGACATAGATGCTCCAAGATTTTTGCTGTTATCTAAGACAAACAGCCCAGTTCTGGGATCATATTCAGGACAGTGTTTTACCTGTGACTTCTAGAGAGAAGAAAGGCAAAGCGCTACTGTGTTAATGTAACAACACAAGCATCAGAGACGTCTGGTTTTGTCATAAAGGAGTGGGTAGGGAAATCTTTTGGGTTTACTTTGTATGGTGGCACTACACATTCTACCAATGCCAGTGAGCAGGTTCATGACTGGAAACACTGATGAGGAAACACGATCAGGAAACACTAACTTCTGACACATGTTTAATTAAGTCTGGCATGGAGCAAAGCATACCTGACTGGTAACACATGCTACAAGCACAGTCAGTGGCATGACCTCCCCTTGCCTTTGGCAGCTGCATGGGCAATACTACACAGTGGTTTCTTGTCAGCTCAAAAGCAGGTCTCTCAAAAGACCTGTTTTGAATGTCATGGGACCTCCAAAAGATGAAAATGGGACACCACTGGTCCTGGGGTGCACCCGTCAGAGATAGAGTCACTTCTGTGATTTTGCTAAGATGTGGATGTGCACACTCTAGACACCTATGAACATTTATAAGCAAATCGTATTCAGGGAGTGATTACACTGCTGAAAGACAGAGTAATCTTTGACAGAGAACAGCAAAACTCCAACTTTTTTTTTTTTTCAGTAAGCTGTCCTTTTAGGAAAAAGATCATTGGTTCCTTGACTTGGTCAAATGAGAGTTTAATGAATAAAACATGTGATTCTTTCCTAAATAAAGTTACCCTATTGAAACTAAGTCTTGATTTGGCATGCACTTGCTTTGGAAAGAGTTAGGGCTCTTTCTGGGAGCCTCTCCCCTTCAGCTCTGCAAAGCTTGGGTTTGATAGCTCACTTTCAGCAGCTATCTCCATAAGAGCTCAGGAAGCACCTATCAGCTCATTGTTTTCACTTCGCCAGCACATGCTAAATTACTCTTTTCTAGTTTGAATACCCAACTGTGAATGATACTTAGTTTAGGCAAGGAACTGCTGAAAGCAAGGCAAATTACATGCTTTCTCTCGGGAAAACTAAGAGAAACCACAGGTTAAAATTTCTGTTGCCACACATGCTAAGGTTAAGTCCCATGGTCACTAAATTCTTATTTGGGCTCTTGCTTAAGGCACCGACTCCTAGAACAAAATACTCAGATTGCAAACTTCACTTTTTATATGTTGGAAAGACCAAAAATGTCACATTTTTTGTTAGTACAGCCAGCTCAACAGCTTACTACTGCTAATTGCCTATGCCCACATCAAACAAGACATCAGCAGTTCTGCACATCTTGGTGTCAATGTCCATATGGGATCCACAAACTGTATACTTTGCTGCAGGAACCTCACCTTACAGATGAGCTCAAGAACTTTTCATATACTGACAGACTTACCATGCTAAAATCACCAGCACAGTAATTTTCTTTTCAAGACTGTTCTTGCTTCCAGGATTTTTTAATGCATTTTATTAAACACTCAATGAAAACATAATGTCTTAGGAAGAAGATCCAACTCCTAACATCGTTGTTGCTGACATATTTATGGCTGACTTTGTTGTCTGTACTTTGATACTAGAGGTTGCTCGTTCCTTCCCAAACCAAAGGCCAAAAAATAGAGACATGAATTTCAGTGCAGAGATACCAGCAAAGCACTCTGATTAATATCTGTCTGAAGAAACTTATCACCTTTGAGTGTAAAATAGTTTTTAAGCTCTTAATATGATCTCTTCGGATTGGACAAGTCATAAAAAATGAGCAGAAATATTCATAGGTTGACAAGAATTTTGGTGATTTGAAGTTTATATACTTAAAAAGAAAATTATAGTAAAGGCTGACTTCTGAAAAATGAAGCTAGAATCTGCATTACTTTCCTGATGCTGTATTAGAGCCTGGACTATAAATCCTTCTGCACAGAAAGCTGTGAGAAAGACAGAAATGCAAAGAGACATCCATATCGGGAAAAGTGAAAGATACTGCTTTCATATGGTTTGTTATTAGAGAAAATGCTTAAAAGCAGGAATTCTCAATTTTCATTTTAGATTTTAATCTTTTTATACAGAAAAAGGCACATCGAGAAATAGGAAGCATCTCTAAATTAGAAAGAACTTATGGACTATCCGCTAAAAGTTCTTTATGAATTCTTTGTCCTGTGCAGAGAACCTCTAACAAACTGTTCCTTTAGACAGGCAAAGTCAGAGCTGAGCATGTCTCCTATTACACCAAATACTAAAACTTTAAGGGAAATCAGATATGCTCTCCCCCATCCCCAGCAGAATGCTCATTAGGTTCACTTGGACATTGGTGCCCTCTGGTATGAGCAATTGTATTTTACTGGGCAAGAACCCAGTCTGCCTCTTTGGCCTTGCAGAATCCAGATGTACGATTCAGCAATAACTTTAAGCAAGAACAGATGTGTTGCAGCATAATAAAATAAGCCTCTCTTTCCAGAGCAACAGCAGCCAGAAGCATTTAAAACAGTAGTAGATTCCATTTTTCTAGAGTTTGTTGGGGGGTGTTAAACTAGTTGCTTGCCTGTTAATCTCTCAATTTTGCAGTTTACAGAAGCTAGTCCTGTAATTCTCCTGACAGATGATTTTGGAAGATAGCAAATTAGTTCAACTGAGTTGAGAAGAAACTCCTGAAGTTACAACAGCTATCCCATATATTTTGGGAAAATGGGAGGCCTTTCCATAGAATACCCTTCACATAACTAATGTCTAAAATCGAGGGGGAATGCAGAAATTAAAAAATAATTTAGGACTTCAGTGAGGGATTTACTTTGTGAGATCTGTTTACTAATAAATTCTTTTCTTTTCTACTAGGAACAGTTAATGCTCTCAAGTATTTCCCTGTCTATGTTAGGAAGACCTTAAGAGTTAAGGATTCTTTTTCAATGAAGTAAGACGACACTACCAAAAATAAAAGATCAAGATAATTTACCCTATCAAAGCAAAAATCTGTCATTATTTAATGCTCTGGCTTGTGGAATTACAGTGACACTTAAAAAAAATTATCTTCAATCTGAGATCCATATGTACTTACTTGTAACATCCAGCAGCACAAAGCAAAACAATCACCTCTTTTCCTTTGATAATTTATAGTCTATATAACCATAATTTGTAACCACATAAGTGGTTAAAATGGTTTTATTTTTTTTCTGTTACTCAAATACAATTTTGAATCATACTGCTAATCATGCCTTGTCTTTCTCCCTTCTAAGAAAAAACAGCCATTTTTAATTTGATGCAATAAATATCTTAGTATTATATGATTACCAAGGAGGAAAGACTGGTGGCTAAAAGAAGAAACTTTTTTTACATAAGAACGAAGTTTCTTAACCTAGATTGAAGACTTAATTTGTCATACCAAGTTTCTATAGGCAACTTTTGAATAAAAGTCAAGGTTTAACTGGCTTCGTATTATATTTTCTACATTGATGTCCATAATAAAGAACAAATCAACAAAAAACCCCACTCAGTGCAGCTCCATGACACTTTAATCCTAGTTCAGTACTAACCAAAATGTCTCTCGGAGATGCCCAACTAGCTATGAAAGACAAGCAGATGTAGGAAAGATTACCAAAGAAGCCTCAAAGAAAGGATTTGGTTTTCATCATGTGAAGGGAGGGAGTCCATTATTGGAATTCTAATTGCCATTACTAGAAATGGCTTCCTGTAAAGTACGAACCACATGTAATTCAAGGAATTCCCCTGACTCTGAAGTCAAGACTACCTGAGGGAAAAAAAAATCTGTACTTTATGAGATTTAAATCTCTCTTCAGGGATGAGATCTCCATTAAAGAAGATCCCTATATTAACCATTCCACATGTGAACTAAGCCTATGTGTTAAGCAGTCCACCAAATTATTGTGCAAAGTAACACAATGTAAAGAATTAAAATGAGTGTAGTCCAGTAATTAGAGCACACACTACCAAATTCTTTTCATGAGGTAGGGTTCTTTTTAGTCCTTCCTTATGAGTAAGTACTATCTGCCCTCTGGAACAACTCATCAAAGATATCTGCAGAGCATTCTGAAACCAAAAACATTTAAAATGAATGTTGTTCTTGATTTAAACTGATGTGTCTGACTAACGAACAAGATAATTGGGTTTATTTATCTAAACCAATCCTACCTTGCTCAATAATTGGAATGACATTGTTCACAATTGATTAGGACTCCCTGAATATCATTATATAAGAAAAACTATCCAGAGAAAGTTATTTCCTATCTCTTCCATAAGCTTTTTCTCAGTTTAACAGTGGCTTTTTCCAATATACGTTTGGCTCTGAGCGTAAGACAATTATTTTAACCAATGTTCACTGGAATAACTTCTTTGAAGACGAATATTATCTGAAAAAAGTACATACAAGTCTCCCTTTGTCACATTAGATTCCCTTTTTAAATCACAGAAAATGTAGCATTAAAATGAAAGTAACTTCTACTTTTAATAGGGATAATCCCTATCTTTCACGTGGCGTGACTTGAATTTGTTTCTGTATTTCTGTAAAAATAACCTAAGTTTGAAACTGTGTTCAAAATGTGTTAGTACTTTGAGCACTTAAGAAATTTATCAGAACAGTCCAATAGAATAAGAGTTCAGAGATGCATTGAGGGGAAAAAAAGAGTAGTGAATGCAGACAATGCCTTCCCCAAGATCAAAATTTGTATCAACTATCTTTTTTTTTTTGCTAAATATACTTGAAATACTAAATAACATTTTAGATTTTTTTTCTAACACATTATTTTGTTTAATTGAAAACCAGGATGTGGTTACTTTTTCTTCTTTTGGATTGTTGTTTCATTACATTGTAAAAAAATCCCAAAATGCATAGCTACAAACAAGTATTTTTGGTTTTAATCTGAAAATATGGATGCTTAGTGACAGTCCTTTAACATTGTTTTATCATTGATACCATTAATAAATCCAAATAGCAGTGTAACAGTTACAAGAGGAATTTCTGTTCTAGAATAGCAGTGCAGATGTAAACATTGCACAGTGCTGTGGAATGCAGCATTTTTGATTATGCAAAGTTTGCCAGTTTTAACTAGTAACAGCATCTGAAGTTTTCTAATATATATTTACTGAAATGTAACTTTGATTGCTTAGCAATCATCCCATCATCTAAAAGACAGCAAGCATGAACCAACACCATAATTTTAAATTTAAAAGCATTCATATGTCCTTCCTCTGACACATTGACCCTCTTCCTTTGTCAAGGAAAAGGAAATCTTTGTATGAAGGGATCAAGTAACTTCTCAAACAGTAGGATACCCTTTGGTCCATCAAGAAATTTAAACCAGAAATGCAATTTAATATAACTGTTTTAACTGTTGCTCTGAGTCTTGGTGTATTTCCTCTTAAACAGCTCTTCAGTAAATAGGATAATGAAAAAATCATGTGATAGGATCACAACAGGTCTACCAAAAGAAACCAAACCAACCCTCTTCTCCACCTACTGGCAAAATGTCTTACCAAAGTTGCTAGTGGCAATATACAGAGATCCATAAGCTAATCTCCATCTACACTCCTGCAAGCACGCTTTAACCCATCTAATGCATTTCTAATGCATTGCTTGGTATTGAAAAGGGGAAAACTGGTGAAGACGACAGTTGGACTTCAACGTAGATTTTGACTGCAGTGTTCAGTCTGCTCTATGTATCAAGAATGGGAGTGTTTTTGTACAAATGCTTTTTGTACAATTTTTTTAGCTACTTGAAACCATTTACTAAATATATGTTCTTAATATATCCTAGTAACAGGCTATAAATGCAGCCCACATCAAAATAGTTTAAAAGAGAGTGACAGGAAGGTGCTAGGTCACACAGCAAGTGCTTTTTAGGACAGGACATCTTGCAGTGTGACTGCAGGAGTTATCCCTGTGAGTGAAACAGAGGGCTTTAGGAACCAACTGTTAACGGAAAAGGGAATTGTCAGTGAATATTGGCAAATCAGACTGAAGCAGAGTTCAAGAACTTTTTGCAAAGACAAAACAAAGCTTTGACTGCAAGGAACAGTCCTGCCAAATCTAGAGCAAGTTCTTATTTTGCTGTGTGTGCTCTATGCAAGTGTTATGCTTCCAGATGCTCTTAACAACAGGAAAAGGAGACCTGATGAAGCAGTATGAAGTTGGTAGGCTACAGGTCACTTTTCTAAACAAAAAGAGCATTTGAAAAAAAAAAAAAAAAAGGGGGGG
>JAAGNO010020912.1:0-49854 GCA_033439905.1 Ceryle rudis | reverse complement strand
TCTCTGGTTGCAGTTCAGGCTAAATTTGTTGTAGAAAGGAACTGCATTTTGTAAGGTCTGCATGAATAGGAAGATCTAATAACACAGCTTGTAACTGGGAAGTACTCTAATGGGAAACATGGAGGACTAAAGATAGCAGAAGGATAGGAACCAGAAGACAGCTAAGGCAGGCAAAGAGGTAAAACAGAAGTGTTCTGCTTGCAGGTTAGGGAAGGAGTAGAAAGAATGTTGTAATTTTATTTTTTGTATAAATTGAAGGAAGACTAAGAGAAAAAAACCCTTTATTTCAGCATATAGGCCTGCTTGTTCACAACTGCAGCATTACCAACCTTTAAAATCTGTATATATCACCCGTTTAGGCATTGTGAAAGCAAACTTACCTGAAAGTCTTGATCATCAATTCCAAACCTCTCTCTTAGATTACGGAAAACCATTGGACAATATTCCTTAAATTTGAAATGACTTGGCATGTTTTCTCTGAAAGAATATAAAACTAGATCAACTTCATTCACTTGCATATGTAATGAGTATTCTGTCTCAATTCTGTGCGTACAAAGCAGAGGATAAGGAGATTTACAATCTCACTTCTAATGCTTTCTCTTTTTTTTGATGAGATTTGGTCTCATCATGTTATTTTCTTTTTCTTTACAATGTTTAATAAATCTGTACATATTTGTTTATAACAAGCTACAACATAACTGGATGAAATAGACGCAAACTATAGTTTGATGACTTTGGAACCTTGACTCAAAAGCAGAAAACAGTGCTTTCCCTAAAATGGCTTTAAAGGTGTAATCTTAAATTGGATTATATGAGAATTACTACACCATCTGTAACATCAGAAAGCACTGACAGTGCCAAAGCTTCACGACAATTTGATTCTTCCAGTACAGAGCTAATTTTAACATCCTAGTGTTAATTTCAGACTTACAGTGAGAAAGGTTATTTTGACCTTTGCCATTGAACAGAAGACCCAAAGAAGAAGAATTCTTACTTTTCCCAACATATTCTTGAATAAAAGTCGGGTTATACAAAACTATTACTGCTATATTGTTTATGTCTGTACATACTGTTCACAGAGTGTTCTATTTTTAAGAGATGTGGATATTACATTAAATGATGCTAATGCTTTTTGGATACTTCTATATGATGGGTATGATTATAAACCCTGGAACATTATTCAGCTTTAGTATATGCTTTAAATTCTAATTCCTGTTCAAATATTTCGTTTAATAAAAAGTATATGCACATGAATTTATGTTTTTAAAACTACTCAAAAAAAATTCTTACATCAGCCATAAATAATCACACCAAGAAAGGATCATTTTCAATATGTAAGATACTCATAAGGCAATAATAAACCATATGGAGGAAAAACACTACCCAGCAGCCCTTGCTGTTGCTTTTCAGAACAGCACAGATGGTTATGTTTATCACAGGATTAACTTAATCATGAAAACTTCAGTCCCATGAACTGCAAAATAACAGAGTTCACAGTAGTTCATAAAAATAATTACTGCCACTATCCACTTCTACAAAGAATTGTTACTTGTACTTACTTGTTGAAAAGGTGATTGTCCACCTTTATCTTTGAGTATGCTTTGAAATCATCTGGCATCAACATAACAGGGATTTGAACATGGCTCAGTTCATTGATCTAAAGAAAACAGAATATATTTAGATGATGATGTCTTTGCAAAGATGTTGCATGCATCTTAATTACAAAAATGTTATTCAGTCTACTCTTTCATGAGGATATGTCCTGGGAGTGAACGTAAGTAAAAGTATAATGCAAAAGCAGTTTTATTCTTTCCAGATTAAATGTGATCACAAGATTGACACTATGGAAAAGAAGAAACAGCATTCCATACTAGTTTCAGAAAAAAAAAAAAAAAAAAGTGCTTCAAAGCACACCTGGTGTGTACTTTTTATGGAAGGTCGTTGAGGATGCCAGCAAAATGGTCTTTAATCCAACACATAGTTCTTGTTTTGTCAACTAAGCTACGCTTTCCGAAGAGAATTCAAATGCTATTATTTTAAAAGACTATTTACCCTTGCAGCTTATGAAGTAGTCTTACATAGCCATGTGTTGAAATATATGGAAAAAAAAGTGAAATTTTGCTTACATGTGAATGCAGACACTTTGGGCTCAATAAGCAGAGGTTTGTTTCTTACATTAGTGCAGAATTCAGATGAGTTTTTGCAAGTCACAGTATTCAGGCATTTTTTTGATTGTTCAAATTGTGCAAACTATGTAAATAGCTAATTTTTTGCTTAGAAATAGATGAGAAGTTCTAATGTTCTCCTTATTTTGTTATAGTTATGGGGACTATCTATTCTTTCCAGCTTTGAAATAAATATTGTCAGTCTTCTCAAGATTAGGCTTTTTCATATTTATTCGAAATCTACTTCTGACCACCTATTTACAAAAAATGTAGACAACTTTACAGTTACCTAATTTATAGGCACGTTTTTACTATTGCATGTACTAATCTATGCTTGCTTTAGTAAATTTTAACTAAAACACGGTAAAACCTAAGACAGAGAATTATTAGCTTGCAACTGGGCTTTCAAATCGTGAATGCGAGATACCCATTGCAACAACAGCCACCAAATACCCATGACATACATTTTACCTATGTTTTTATGGTGCTCTACAGCCTGGTCACGCATCTTGATCTACACAGTCAAATCTTTTTGCTCATGCAGAGCACATTTTGGTTCAGCAGTTTTCTATAGCATTTAGAGGGAAACCCCACTCTGTATGAATACAAATGCACCCCAGGGATGGATATAGTAACACAGGGGTGCTCCTCTGCTCTTAGCATGGCTTATCCAACACTTTTTTTTCAACTAGGAATCTGTTAGTTGTCTATTCTGCCTAAGAGAGGCTTTTGGAGAAACCTTCACTGAAGCAGCTATAGGTTATAAACATTGGAGAAAAAAAAAAAAAAAGAAAAAAAAAGAAAAAGAAAAAAAAAGAAAAAAAAAAGCACTCACTGCAAGTATGACCTTTTCCAGAACTGAAGCTAAACAAAACAAGAAAACAGCAAGGAGCCTTTTAGCTCTTAGAGGAAAGAAACCAATGCAAGCAGGCAGGTCAGTCACTCATCACTTTTCAGTACTTACAATCCCCAGTAATGTTTCCTGCCATGTCTTATTTTTATTATTCAGATCCTCGCAGCCTACACAGAACTGGATAAAAATCTATTTACTTTACAGAATGCTTCTTTGCAAAGCCCTGTAAAGCTCAAAACACAGGCATGGCAGGTACACAGCCAGAGTGGAGGAAGGAAACAGAAAGATGTTTGGAATGGGCTGAATGTTCTCTGCTCCTTGGAATTGTAGGGAAAATGCTCTTTCCTCTTTGCAAAGGGAGGAAAAGAAGAAACTCCTGTAAATTTTTGAAAACACAGCTGTACAAGCCCAATAAATCATGGTGACACCTCATTAAATATGACATAAAAAACCCAAAACATTGATCGAAAAATCACTACAGCTAACATACATGCTCTTTACTACAGTTGGTATTGCCGTACATCAATCTCACCCTGAAACCACAGGGCAGGTTCATGAGTCTGCAAAACTAGTTTCACTGTTGTACAAATAAAACTAGGGACAAGTTATTGCACTGAGATATGAAACTTTAGATTTGCTTATACAGAATCACGTACCGTTTTAGATTGCCAGGCCATACAACAGATTCCACGCTTCAAAGAGGGACAACAAAGACTTATATGCATGCACATTCTAGCCAGAAGTGATCCCAAGAATATATTCTGTTGAATATTGTCAATAATGGTGAATTCATACATCTTCAATTATCTATGATACCAGCAAGTCACTTGCAAATTTGGATTTTAGCTTATCAAAATTGCCTTGATAAATTTTCACATGCATTTGCTTTCTTAATTTGCTGACATATCTATAGATGTGCTTTTATCCCGCAAATATTTAAATCTGTGCTATAATGGCCCAGTTTTAATTGTACCTGTAGGCTGTACAAATGTCATCTACAAAGCAGGACAACATGCTCATATTTGCAAATTTGAGAGGTTCTTTTATCCTAAGCAAAAATTCCAAAATACTTCTCCCAGGAAGTTCCCTACAAGATGTGAATGTACACTCCTCTCCCCTTCCCCAAATAAAAATAAATAAATAAAATAATAATAATAAAAAAAAAAGCTCACAGAAAGGTGTTTTTATTTGTTTGTATGTTTTTTTGAGGGGTGCTGGTTTCTAGTTTGGTTGTTTGGTTTTTTTTTTTTGGGTTGGGGTTTTTCTTTTCTTTTTTAGATTCATCCAACTTTGAGGTATGTAAAAGTAATTTCACTAATATTTTAGGGAATTCCTCTCTAGCAGAAGAGTAAAATAAAAAAGCAGGTGATGAACACACAGTAGAAATGACCTTTGATACAGCACACCAGCTAAGTAATGACATGTCCCAGCGGCACAAGCCATTAATTAATTTAAACCTTTCAAGTATAAGGTCTGGTTCTTTGTGCAATAGTACATTTTTCAGATAGATTTGATGAGGCCAGATTGGAAAGTGCACACAAGACAGAAAGGAATACCCGTGTCATTAGATCTTGGTGGAAACTAGAACCACATTATCGGGGGGTGGGGTAGTGAGGAGGGAGAAGAAACAATATCCAAAACTCCCCCACAAACAGCTCTTGAAAAGCTAAAAGAAAAGGGAAAGGTCAGAGGGATCAATTCTCCACTTTGTCATCACCATGCAAAGAAACAGTCACATTTGAGACACACTAAATATGAAACACAGACGACATTTTGAGCCTTACAACTCATCTCAGATGAAAATTTTGCTTCTTTTTCTCTGCGTTTGAAAGTAAAGCGTGACAGAACATTTTAAGGAAGATGCATGTGATACCTTTGCTATATTATGTGCATCTCTCCACGCTATCCATTAAATACAGCCAGCTCCCTTAACAGTAGCAGATCAAATGTGACTGAGGATGAAAGTTCAGTATTCCCAATTACAACAGAAACTGTGTTATAATAGCTGTAGTAATTACTTAAGAAATAAGAAATATCCATTTTTCCTTCAAGCAGTACTTCTAAATGTAACAAAGCCATAAAAAATGATTTCCCACAAGAGATAATGACAATGCATAAATGAAGCAGAAAGAGCTCAGTGGGCAGAGGACTGACTTGTTGCTGAGGACTCAGGATCAAACATTTATTTAATTACTTCTAAGAGAACCCACATTTACAGCATCTCTACACCAAACTCATGTGCATCTTACTGAGAAAGAAAGTTCTTTTAATCCTGCAACCTCCAGCGTTTAACTGCCCCTATTTGTTGTTGTCAGTGCTGCAGTTTGTCTTATTTGAAAGAGACAATGATCAATATCTTTGAGGAATTTAAACCCCATATAATAGCCTTAGCGAATGGATTATTTTAAATATGAATGACTAAGATTATTAGTTGCACACTATCCACGCATATTTTCTGCCTATTAATAACATTTGTAAACTCATGCACACAAGATATAAGTGACCCAGAAACCTCCCTTTTAGTTATTTATTCAAATATCTTCTGCGATATTTGTATAAAACCAAATGATTATGTGAGATGGAAACATTCTCCACAATATACAAGCTTTAACGAAGAACAACTTAAAAAGCCTTAGGCTGGCATTGCCCCTTTAAATGCCTGGTACAGAAAATTGTGGCTGTAGGGATAGGCTCAGAGCTGTGGCAGGTGGGAGGGGGACCGAAGCAAAAGGAGGCTTTCCGGCAAAAAACCCGACTGATTGCAACTCATTTTGCTCCTGCAGGTTTAACATTGAATTCACACTGTCAGGAAAAGAGAGGTTGTAATTAAACTGCAAATAAGGGAATAATAAAAGCCTACTGGACATTGAATAAATAGTAAGACTCAGCTGGTAATGATTCTGAAATTAGCACACAGAGAGGTGTTCCCACAAAGCCATCTTATATTGGTGACATTTCAAATAAGCTTCTCTAATTTATATGATTTGAAATCAAGCAATGAATATATCATAAATTGTTAGGCATTATTAATGGCCCTTATTTAATTCAGAAACATTCACCCTAAACACCACATTACCAGGGCAATGCATAATTAAACATTAGTTTTCATTCTGTCAGAACATAAGCAGCAATAAATTGCTTGTATGCAAAGCAGACAATGAGATATTTAAGCAGCATATAATAAAGGCAATTTACAGCATATATTGCATGTTTAGCCAGAGGAGCCAGAACAATGATCCTGTTCTCCAAGAGATACAAGCTGATGCCTATCACCAAGGCAGCACTATCTGCAGCAAGAAACCTTATAACACATTACAGCTGTTATTATTCATAAAAGCCAAAAAACCCCAACCCCATAAAAAAACCTGTACAAAAATCAAAGAAGCCATGTATATCAATGTCCAAAATTTCATCCCATGCACAGAGCAAATCATATGCAGACTACTTAGCAATGCCTAGTGAGTCCTTTTGAAACTCTTCCTATTTAAAGCCTTCATTCTACCATGGTTTCTTGTATTTAGTATCTCAACTTTAACAAAGTGTAGCTACTATTTTCTTTTCATTTAACACGTCAGCCAGACAGGCTCACTGCCTGAACCTATGGAAGGATGAGGTGTTTTCACACTGAACAACTTGATAAAACATCTCAATTGCAGTTATGGCTCTTGGCAGTTTCACACACACGAAAATCTCTTCTCCTCCCAATGCTGGATATGGCCGAAGTTGTGGAAGTGCTACTTTCTTTTCAGTTCTGTTTATCTCCCAACTCTCTTTCTGAACTGAAAGCAAATTCACAGCAGTCCGACCTGACGAGACAAACAAGCTATAACTGGTTTGTTCCTCTGAGAGAAAGTCAAGTGCATGTTTCACAAACTTGTGTATTTTTAAACGCAGATTTTTGGAAGAAGGGGGAGTGGAAAAGATTTCAGAAGAAAAAAATTAGTGAAGTCTAAAAATAGAACTGAACTTTTAATACCACTAGCAGTTCTGAGATTTTTATGTTCATGGTTTACTTTCTGCATCTCAGTTGTTTCTTTGGCAAGGAAACTTGCACAGAGCTTTGAAGAGGGGAAAAAAAAAAAAAAAACCAACACAGACAGTACTTTTAGTTCAGACACCGAGTCACCATTTTGACAGGGCCACAGGCTTCTTCAAAGGCACAGTTAATTCATTTACTAGTAGGTTAATGCTTACAAATGCAAGCCTATTGGCTTCTAATGGATTGCTCTTACAAAACAAGGCTGCAGAACAAGAATGTAACAGAGCAAAACTGTTTGGGGTATAAAATTTCACATTTAAGGAGACTATTGCCCTTCATTCTTCTGGCACCTTCTTGATAACTGAACACCCTGCAGGTCTTACCAGACAGAGCATTTTCCTGATTACTAGAGCACAATCATCTAGAAGGTAAAGTTTCTTATCTTATTGATTTTATTATCCTGTAAAAAGCCATTTCCAAAGCTGTTCCTATTTTGCAAGGAGTAAGAGTTTAGGCTAAAGCACAATGGGTGGGGTGGTGACAGGCAGAGCTATAGGCAGGAATTTACATCCTCTCCTTCCCAGATGTGGAACACGCTGCAGAATCACTACCAGGACAGTAAACGCCTTGTGTTGAAGTATAAACTGAAAGTGAAGTGATTATTTTACAACTCTTTGAAATCTACCTTGAAGGGTCTGAAAAGGGTGGATGAGGTCAGCAGCTAATCAATTTTGTGGAAGACATTTGCCAGTTACAGGGCAAAACCATCATTTGATAAATGTCATTTGACAGTTTAAATTACATTCAAAGCCATTCTTGCAAGAGAAATAAAAGGTTAAGCTAAGTTCTGCTGTAGAGAAATAAATCAGTTCAGCAAAATACTCCTTAATTTGTTTTAAATGAGGTTTTCTCTTTTTTTATTTTTTTTTTTCCCCCCTCTTCCCTAAAAGTACAAGGTAAAAAATATCTACCCAGACTTTTTTTTTTTTTATTAACTACAGAATGTGCTAGGAATGTAAATGGCACAGGAGACTTCTCCTACATAAGTATTTCTGGTTACCTGTCCAGAAAAAAAAGTCCTGAAATGAAAGCAGTTATATGGCTAAGAAAACCACACGGTAAAATATTTAAGTGTCTAGGATCTTTTTGATTTGAAGGTATAAGAAGAGAAAAAAACCCCAAACAAATAATCAACATAAAAGCCAACCTAGCTGACAGAGTACCAGGCATTGAAGTTTTACACATCTCACATCATCTACCAGGAATTACTAGAGCTGCTTCATGTTTTTACAGTTCAGGAAAACCTGTCATTTGATTGTTTGGCTTCAATGAAATTCAACAATATAATGCTAGAAAAATGGGCTCAGTTGAAGCAAATGTTTTTCAAATTGTGTTAATAGAGAAAGATATACCTTTCCCAGAGTACTAAACACGTAATATCCAAAATGCTTTGCAAAAATATTAACTACACTTAAAGAATTTAGAAATTTTGATAAATGAACACATTAATTATAGCTTATTTATTTTATCAAAGTACCACCAAAGCTTTTCTGAAGTCTTAGGGTCTGCTTTTGAATTTTAAAGAATAAAATCAGAATATAATAAAATTCACATCAAACCCCAGATGTTTTCACGAGACTTTTTAGCTGCTGCTTTCTGTAGTGCAAGGATATCTTTGGGAAGGGAAGGTTTGCAGTATATACACCCACCTGGAAAACAGGATATTGTGACATACCAAATAGAGTCCCCAAATATAGGAAAAAGCAGTGGTTTTGAAGAACATTCATTTTTTGGGTATATATCTTCAAATTTGGATTGTCAGGGCCTAAAAATCCAAATGAAGGAATTTAGATCTTAAGTTATTCACTCCGGTTCAGAGAGTTTTAAGTGATAGTGCTTAAAAAACCTACAACAAAACCACCAAAATCACGTTCCCTTTACAAATGTTTTGATGCAAGTTTAAGTCTTTCAAGTCTCTTGGACATTTGCACAGTCTAGAAAACCCAGAACATCTGCTGTATACTGTCAGACAAGCACAAAGCCACATTTCTACAGATCTGGTTAAACTTCCTGTGAATCTGCTTACACCTTTCAAGAGTGCAAAAATTAACACTTCATAATGTGCCAGATAATCAAAGACCAAATATAAATGAAGCAGCTCAGATATAATGCCTGTCATGATAATCCCCATTCTCCTAAAAAGCTAGGACAAATGCAATAGTATGCACAAATACTAGTGCACATTAATAAAATGGAAAAGAGTAATAGAAAAGCGACTTATCTGTAGTGGAAATTTTTGACATGCAAAACAGTTTGAGTAGCAAATGGCATACAAAAATCAAGTGCAGTTTCAGTCCAAAAGAAAACTGTAAAGCAATGGAAGTCCTTCAGATTTGGATGAGTTGTGACATACACAGAACAGATGAGCTCATTCTTGTTTGCTGATGTGATGATTAAGAAAACAGGGCAAGGCATATAGCTCAGACAACAATTTGCAAGCTATTAGCTAATGCGCTTGCCACAAAATTGATAAAAGACCATGTTACTTTTTGAACTGAAATAGCTCAAGTCATCTTTTTTAAACTTCAGTTTGAGTGCTGGGAAGTTGATGCATTGAATACAATCCTTCATAGCAATAGGTACATTCAGTGATTGAAATACCCATTTAAAACGCATACACTTGTCACAAGGTCTAGTAGTAATCTGGTCTATATTTTTCTCATTAAGAACAAAATGCTAATCTGGCAACAGATAAACTTTCTCTTGGCTTTCTCTTGTGAAGCTTTCAGAACAATACCTAAAGAGAGGAGGATGCTAGGAGGCACTGGATGTTTATGATATACAGAAAGGTTTTAACAAAAATAAGTTCAATTCTGTATATAAAGTAATACACAACTCACAGATATATGTTCTGCTGGTTTTCTAAACGATCTATTGTGGATTCTGAGACGAGTTCAACAAGAAGAAACAAAATGAAATAAAATGACACCTACATTCATTCCATGAATCACGTTACTCAGATCTAGAAAACAACCAAACAGAAAATAGGCTTAAAGGAGTCTATTAAATAATGCTTGTCTCTCATTGCAACTTTTAAGATCATATTTTTCAAGTATAACTTTTCTGAACAGGAAAAATGAGTTAAACAAAACTCCAGTAAGCAGCTGAACAAATGCAGAGATGCAGCAGCCTTACCAGCATGCTATAACTGCAAAATGAAATACAATAGAAGAAAAAGTCTCTTCAACAAAGAAAGGCAAAGTGTAATGGGAAAAGAAACCTAAGGAACCATTTCACAAATAACACATGCAACTCAGTTGCTTAATAAAGAGGAAGGCTTTAAGAGCATCCAGCCTAAAAAAGACAAACTGTGATGACCACAGCTTAAAACAACAATTTAAGTTACCGGATGAGCTTCATGACTGTTCAGAACAAGTAACAAATGCAGAAAAGCCAAGTGTTCCGGTTGCTTTTGTGATGACATAATGAAGGTAATGTATTTCCCATTATTATTAAGGGGAAGGAAGACCAACTTGTGAATAAACTTTTTGGTAGCACTTTAATGTGCTGTCATACACTCCAAACTCACAAATACGTTATTATTTAGGAAGTTGGTGACTTGCAAAAGGGTGACATTAAAACATGATTCCTTCTGGCCATTTCTGATTATGGATTAGGTGAAGGCTGAAGCTGTGAGGCAAATTTTCTGCAAACAGAAGCAATACCGTTTGCATTATGTAAATCTAATTTATGAAGTTAATTAACTAAACACAAGTGACACTAGAAGCAAGTACGCTAACATCATCATACTACAAGTATTTGTTCTGCAAAGCTGCACAGCAGTTGTTCATGGTAACATGGACCTTACAGAGCAATTGGACAGCGCAATGTACAGAACTTGCTCTGCCAGCACGCATTTTTTTTTTTTATCTCTCAACCTGTATCCTCCAGGAGGAGTAATAAATTTTCTGTGCAGCATCATGCAAAACACTGTACTAAAAGTCCCAATGGGTAAGTATTGCATTTCCTCAGTTTAAAGAAATCCCTTCATTTATCTCCCTGATGCATCTTGGTTGCACTGTATTCCTCTTGTATTTACTATATGATTTTTATTTTGAAGTAGCACAACGCCTGATGTCAGGGTAACAGGTCTGTAGTTGCCTGGGAAGGTTACCAGTCTTCCAGATTTTACCAGGATGCCATGAAGAATTTTTTGCTGCATGAAGCTACTATATGGGCTTGGGTTATGAAAGCGCTGTCAGAACAAATCCAGAAGTTGTTGCTAGTCAAGACAACATGGCAGCTCCTGAGAGGAGACACAGGCAGTCTTACAACCCAAGGAAACCAAAGAGAGCCTGAGCTGGGTAGCAACTTCAGAACAGACATCTAGGATTTTTTTTAAAGTGTTTTAACACTTTCCTGTCCACCCATTCTGTGGTCATTGAGGCAGGGATCCTTACTTGTTCTCCCATATATAGTTTCTAAACATGCATTACTCTACCATTCCCACAGACATTAGAATACGCGTTCATTCCTACATATACCTCCAGCTTCGAGCTACTGAAGTAATGAGTTTATTTGCCAGTTGTTGGGAAAAAACAATATCCTGGTGTGCTTACAATAAGCTGGGTTTTGCTTCTCTTCTGGAGATCCTTTTTCCACAGGGAAACCCAATTTATTTTGGCAATAGTGCTATATACAAAATTTCACAGATTTATTACCAGTATTTATTGGATATTAACTGCCCAGATATAACAGCAGCAATGTTCATTTTGCTGTAAGCCAAGTATATAAATGTCTGCCTGCTATTTTATAACCCCAGAAAGCTTTCCTGGCCTTGCAGAAGAGAAGGGATGGAAGGGGAGGGTGCACCAGAGCTGCTGGAGTCTCACTGACTCTCAAGTCCCATCACTTTTCTAGCCAGATTAAATTAGGAGTTGAAATGATTATAGAACTCAAGGTAAATATCTTTTTTTTATCTCTTAATGCGAAATAAAATATAATTCGTTAAAAGCAACGCAATATAATTGCATGACCTTTTTCGTCAGTTTACAGGTCAGACTTTTGTAACTAGAGGATTTCACAAGCTTAGGGGGACAATAGGACACGTTCAATAGGCAAGAGGACAGAAATCCGCTTTCTATTTATATTTGTCATAGCCCATAAATAACAAGCAACTCCAGTGGTTTTAGTGCCGTTAATCTGAACATGAACCAGTGTCACTGTGCCTCTGAAGAGAGATCAAACAGAAATTACCAAATGTTGTCATTCTGTAAGCACAGCAACAACAAAACATCACTTTTGCTGTAAAGATAAAACCAGAAACAAACTGCAAAGGTAAGAAATTGTCTGCAGTAGTTTCTACTATGCTACCCATGGTAACATTGTTCCAAATCCAGTCAAAAAGCATTTCCCATGATTAGGTGGTTGATGTCAGTATTTGATCAGCTGCCACTCATTTCCTCTCCTGAACTCCAGAATCACATTTCCAAATCTCAGAGAGCAGAACCAGGCCACAGAAACTCTCTGACTGACGTTTCACTCAGGTTATGTACTGCTGATGTATTAGAAAGAAAACCTAGGTTTTTGATTATTTCCAGACTTGAAAACCCAAATTAAAAAAGTTTAACAGATTTCATTTATCCCTCAAACAAGAATATACATGTATACTTATTTTACATACACACAGAGATATAAATAAATTAATAACAATAAAGAAAACCCTGAGCTACCAACACACATATTCAATGATTAACTCTATTCTTAAGATAGGAAATTCTCCAATGGAAATAATAAATAATAAAACCCCACTGAGATCTGAATCACGCACCCACTTTGAGCACAACACTGCATTTTTGAAGAGTTAAAACCATGCAGTATCAAACCAGGCCCAGTTCACTCGACTCACAGCTGCTTTGCATCACCGCACCAGCACAGGCGATCTGGAATGTGCACCCTCATGCCCTTTGCATTCCTCCGCGCACACACACTCATTTTTCCATTTGCAGTCATACTAAGAAATATTTTCTGAAAAACCATGGTAAAAAGGAAACACTGCCCTTATTTTGAATTTGAATATAAACCTAAAGAACCTAAAAAAACCCCAAACAACAAAAACCCACCATTTTTTTTTTTTTTTTGCAAGAGGAGCTCACAAGATCTATTGCCATTTTTCTCAAGGCGACAGAGACCCAAAGCTGCCTTACCTTATAAAATGCATCATAAAATGAGAAATAGCAATAACCTACACTAATGACCGGACTTCCCACGCACAGGGCAGCCATTAATTTCTACTGTTAATTAACTTCCTTGGTGGCAGAAAGGTGGACTGGCTAAAGGGTCAGGTGGTGGCCCTCCAAGCCATAAGGATTCAGAGTTGGAAGTGCACATGGGACAAGTTCAGGAACATGCCCTGTTGTTTCCCTGCCATCAGGCTAGCTATATAAAACTAGGGTGGATTCTAAGGATGTACTTGAAGCTTATAAGCTCAGGCTTTTTTTTTTTTTCCCCCTACATTTGATAACACCCCCCCCCCCACACACATTACTTATGGAAGTATTTATGATTTTACACAATTTTTGACTGCAAATGCACAGTTAATACTGGGGTATTTTTCAGGAAATCCAGAAGAGACATCTCTGCCTGGTTACGAGAAAGGACTTGAGGAAAACTGGTTCAGTGAGCCAAAGGTGTTCTCAGAAAAAAAACCAAACCCATATAAAGTCCTGTGCTTCAAACAAGTCAGTGTGGCCAACATCACCCCAGCACCATCAGCACTTCATTTTTCCTCTTCTGACCTACACGGGTGTGTGGTCAGTCATGTGATGAACTAAAGCTTGCCCAAACCAAGCCCATGAGAAGGATTTTTGCTCATTTGGATCATTTGCCAGTCTTGTCCATTGTGAGGTCACCGGAGAACAGAGGCAGCAGGGAAGCATTTCTTTCTGCAGTTCCTTAGCTTAAAAGGTTTGGACTATGAGCTAAAACCCTGCAAGCTGGAAGTGCTGCCTGCAGTCCTGCAGTCTTAGATACAATTGTTACAACGTGAATAAAGATTATCCAAAAATGTGGTGGGTTTTTTTTTATTTATATGAAATTTTAACTTGAATACTTTGTAAAACATATCATAAAATGAGAATAACAGAGACCTCCACTAATAACTGAACTTCCTTCAAACAAAACAATTTTAACATTTGTTTTTGCTGCCAACATTTAAGTACTTAAAAAAAAATAAAATTAGAGTTTGCTGAACTGCAACACCAGCTTTGACTAACTTGTTTTTCAGGTGCAGGCAGAATATTTTCTTCATTTCTGTTAACAGAGTTGACCAGATAGGTCACTCAGAGTTGAAAAACCAATTGTGAGTCAAAAAAGCAAAGAGACTTGTTTTCCTTTTCTGGTACCCAAATTAAAAAATGTTATGGAATATGAGATCCAGTTTTGAAATCTTAAGGCATGTTTGTGAGTTGAACTTATTACAGTCTTCAGATAATACTTCCTTTGTTTAAAAAAAAATATGATGTCAAGTGTAACACTTGGTTTGATTAACTTATTTTCCACTTTGTGCATCCAGCAGATTTAAGGTTGTTTTATTTAACTTAGGAAAAAGAATGCTGGTTTAGTGCATTGCTTCACAATTTATCAGATGGAGCTTGACAAAGGGGATTTAAAAAAGGATCTCTGTTAAAAAACAAACCATTGCCTGCCAGCCCAATGTCAAGAGTCTTCAGAGGAGACAGGCATACAGCAGACCTGCCTAATAAGAAAGATAGTACCCAATTAAATACAAATGCAAAATAGAATATTGGTTATACATTAACAAAAAAATCAGACACTTATTAATTTAACCTTCATTTGAATTTAAAATCCTGCTCTACAATTCACTATAGTCTTCTATGTCAGCTCTGCAAGTTCACTTAAGGAGAGCCTTGTTTGACATGTTTTTGTCTCATGCTATCTTCTGGAATCTCAATGGACGAGATTTCTTTAATACCCAAGTAAACAGAATTTTTTCTAGTCACAGCAAGAATACATACAACTGCTAAGGAGGAGTACAAAACTAAACAACCCTGAATGCTTGGCTAAGAACTGCCATGCCTAAGCCTCAACAAGACTGAAAAAGTAGACACCCTTGAAAAGAAAGCCAGATTTCTTTAAGTCTTTAAATATTGTCATTCTCTACTTCCAAGGCTCTACGACAAGTTTTCAATCTTTACACATTTTCTGCAAGTAAACTTACTGTCTCAATATAAAAGAAAAGTCAAACCAAGTTTTGCATTATTTATAAGATGCAAAATAGAGGCATCCTATTGTGGACACCCAGCTATAAGAAGAAAAAGTACACTTACTCCAGTGACTCTAAGCATAAATAGAAAAACTCAAGACTAGGTTTGTAGAACTTCAAAATCTGAAGCAATTAATAAATTCTGAAGAGCACTCTGTCTCTCCCTGGGCTAATGGATGTGGTTATGTATGACCTTCAGATCATCGATAAGCGTTTTATTAGCCAGCAAATTATATGACAAACTCTGAAATTTGAATTCAAACAGCAGTGAAACTAAAAACTGAACTTTCAGTTGGGAAGATTATCTTTCCAATGCTCATCTGTGTTTTTCTTCCTTAAGTTGAAGACTGCAGGTTACAAACATGTGAAGTCTGCCAGCGGTTTAAGAACATCATCTTGTCTTCAGGCTTCCTGTATTGTCTGCCTCCCACGTCTACTGTCTAGTAGCAGGTAAGCCCAAAAGGCAAAACAGATCAACTAAAGCCAATTTTCAGGAAAGCTGCACTTGGCACAACATGAGGAATATGTTGTTTTTTTTTCCTAGGGTCATACTCCAGGAAAAAAAAAAAGGGAAGGGAAAATAAAATAAATAAATAAATAAAGGTAAAAAGAGTTGGTTTAGACCACATGGTTAAACTCAATGGGATAAAAATGACTCATACAGCCCTGGCTGGTTCAGGTGGCCTCAAATACTAACACAGTACCATCAAAGAAGACACTAAATAAATACATGTTCTAAAGTAGCATACTATCTGTCTGCCAGTGCTAAAAATACCCTCAATATTACTATTTTAAAATCCTGAACGATGGATAAACTGAACACTCTAATCGTAGTAGTGAACATGCCTACCAAACCCATGACTGAAAGACCTCGAAGCAAGAACCAGTGTTTTGTTCCATGCTTGTACACCACCTAGGAGAGGAAAGGTCCTGCATTTCCTCCAACAAAAGAGCCCCTGAGCATCACCTGCAGTGCAAATAGACCACCATGGCATAAGCTCTAGAGGGACTGATTGGTTGGTATTCACAAAGAATCGAGATAACTTATCCCCCCTGTAGAAGCAAAGGTTTAGTTGCTCAGTGACTCATTAATAATATAAAACATGTTAAGGAGAATTGAATATAACTAGCTCAGAATACCACAAGGAAAGCAGCCAAGTTTCCTCAACAGTAAGGTGGAATTAAGGGCTAGTACCACCCAGAAAGACATCTGAGTTACTCCTTTTGAGGTTTTCGTACACATGAAAATTGTGTATACTGAATGCTGTATTCTCATATTATTTCACTTTGGTTCATCATCTAGCAATTATTCATTTTATCCAGGTCATAATGAAGATAGAGGTAGCTCTGCACCTGAAAAGTGTCACCAGTAAACCACAACATAGGTCTAATTCATGCCAGCAAAAAAAATTGCACTTTTGCCACTGTAGTTTTACTTCACCTCATGTAGGACATTAGTGCAAGCTGTTTTGGAAGAAGTATGGTTTCACAAGCAAACTGCAACCATTTAGCTGCTCCTGTCTGTCACCTATGCGTGTCAGAAACCACTTCCCATTACAAGTATAGCTGGTGCTCCTGTGTCTTCAGCATCCAACCTTGTATAGCAAAGGGTGCCCACTTCAGAGTATTTCTGGTCTGGTTTTCAGGGGCGCTCAACAGAAACAGCTCCCACTGCCTTTTGTTCAATTTCAGGAGGTTAATACTCCCAAGAACTAGTTAGACAATATTTCTGATTGAGGTTTGAATATGAAGGCAAACCTTACAAGTGGAGATTTACTTAGGCCAAAGTTTTCAAGCTGAAGTAGCAATAGTTGAGATTGAGATTGATCTGCTGAGATCTCTTGCCTGTGAAAAGTCCGTCAGTTACAATCAAAATAAAAATGCACAACAGGTATTAGGTAAATGTGAGCAGTGAATTTACTCTTGACTAGTGGTACCCTGCAAGCCAATAATCTTGTTTTCCTATAAAATATACAATTCTTATAACCTAAGGAAAGTATTAAAAAGCTGGTCATAGAAAATAAGGACACTGATAACTTTAGAAAGTATGAATTTTGATATTTAAACAATCTATCTCCTGACAGAACGAAGGCTGGAAAGTGTTGTAATTGTGTTAAAACCACTGCTATCCAATTTCCTTTTCAGAACCTCTAACCCATAAATTGTCACTAGCTGTAACTTTTTTTAAAGAAGTAACAAATTTCTAAAATTAACATCACTGCAATAATCTCAGCACATCAGACATTTGAACTCTGTTTAATGACTGCTCTGGAGGAAGTGCAAATCCCAGAGAAGGACAATAATGCTCCACTCAGAGAGAGAAGAAATGCATTTGCAGTAAAATTATTGGAATGCTTATGTGGCTCTTTAACAGCATCTTTATACAACTGGTCATTTTTTTTTCTTTTTTTTTTTTTTTTTTTTTTGGTAGTAGAGTCTTTGAAAGCAGAGTGCTTAAAGTAAAAATGTTCCCGAGTTCACAAATTACTCTATTTGTTGTTTTACAGAAGCTATGGGAAATTACAAGTGGAGTCTATCCTTAAAGCATCCACTTTGTTGTTAACACTTCAAAAGTATATTGAAAGCATTTAGTGCAATAAAGAGGAAAAATAATTATCTCAAACATTAAGTAAATTGTTTCAACAAAGAAATCTATATAATTTGCATTTTACCTTACCATGACTATAGACTGCCTTCTTTCTTTAAGATGTAATTTATCTGAAAAGCAGATTGAATGTGGGAACAAAGTGCTTTTTAACAGTATGCAGAAGTATCCTGCTTACATTAATGTCTCCTGGCAAGCAGTAAAACCAAAAGCAAATCTGGCATTCACTAGCTGAGGTGGAGGCACTTGCAGAGCAATTTGTGTATTTCTGTTGAAGAAGAAACACCCCACAAACAATCAGGAGCACTTCACTAGCAGCTCCTTACCTGGAGCTAGCTAACTAGACTGGTTGTTGTTCAGCTGCTGTCAAGCAGCTCCCACTCACATGCAGATCCAAGATCCAAACTGCCAGAGGCTGTTACCAGCTCACAGTTATACCTTGATTAAAAAGCACCTGAAGTGTTCATACCAAGCTGTCACCAGCCTCTTAACCTCCTTTCTCCTTAGTCCACTGTAACCACAATCAGCCTTCAGTTAACTCCTGATTTACAGGAAACACAGCAGACAACTAAGTAATTTCTCACTTGCTTCCTCCATCTCACCTTCCTTCACCCATTACATTGACTGAAGGATTTAACTGTAGCCTGCTGTGACAGTTTAGGGTCAGGGCAGCCCACTAGACCTATAACTGATGATCTGTGTTAACCTCCCTCCCTCCCCAAAGGGGAAGGGAAAGGAAATAAGGGAGAGACTTGGCAATAAGGATAATAGAAAAGCTTTAATGGAAATAATAATAAAAATGGAATATATACAAAACCAGTAGTGAACCAAACCCAACCCCCCAGTGTCAATTACATAACTATCACAACCGATGCTGTGGAGCAGGCACCAGGAAAGTCCCAGAGTTGGCCCAGCAGCAGACAGAAGCTGTGTTCAGGAGCTGGATTCTGGTACTGGATTCAAGAACACACAGACCAGGAGCAAAGGCAGAATGGACAGAGTCCTCCTGGGATGCCAGACATGAAAAGAGGAAGAAGCCTGAAGATGACCTGAGATGAGCAAAGTAGGGTAAGACCCTCATAATCCCTCAGCTTTATACCAACTATGACACACATGGGCTGGAATAGCTCGTTGGTCAGTTTGGGGTCACCTGTCCTGGCCACTCCTCCCAGTGGTTACACCCTTTCACTTTCTGCACCCCCAGCATGGTACAAAAGATCCAGCAGTGGCCTTGGTCTGCACACCAACCCTTGGTAGTAACTCTAACCATGGGGTGTTATCACTGCCAGCAGCAGACACTGCCTGGGAGAACAGGCTGCTGACTTCAGACTGTGCAGTGACTTAGAAAAACTGAGCTGAAAAGTGAAATCACTGAACAGAATTAGTTCTGTTCTCACTCAAACTAGGACAGCTCTTAAGATTCAAGACAATCATTAAAGTTGTAAGTAGCTTTTGCAACTATTAATGAAGCATGAGAGCAGCGATACTCACACAAAGCAGGATTCAGCTAACTATGGAAATACCATGAGCTGAGGTACAAAGCTCAGCTGCACTTACCATCATGGAGATCTAGTCAACAACTAACCAAGTCCAGATTGATCTTGTCATGGTCAAGTGTTTAAAACAGGCCATAAGATAACGCCTTTAAAGCGCCTCTTTCTCTGTGTTAATTCCCAGGTGAGCAGAGGACAACTAGTCTGGCTCTAGACATCAGCTACTTGTAGAGGCAGGGTGAATTTCACTTATCATTCCTTCACTACTCTGCTAATCAAATATTTGCAAAGCACCTACTTACTGGGAACTATTACATAGCATGAACAATTTTTGGAGACTGAGGATAAAGATTGTTGACTCATGAAAAATACATTCTACCTCAGACAGAATATAAATATAGATAGTCACATGAGCAAACAGCAAAGGTACTAAGAGAAAAAACCCAAACCATCTATGCTGGACAAACACACAACAAGCAAAAGGTCTGTGAGCAGCTGCTCTTTTTGTCAGCGCTTCGAACTGGCAGAACTGCTCGCTGCAGGCTGAGGAGAGGGAAGAGAAGGAATAAAAGAAAAAATACAAAGCTCCGTTTTGGTTTCTTAATTTGATGCAACTTTTATACATAAGCATGTGTCTTAACACACTTCAACATGAAATATGCAGTGTTATTGACAGAAGAAATTTTCTTGGCCCTGAATCTGAATTACCAGTCATTTACACTCTGACTAGCTTAGATTTGTTCTCTTTTTAAATTATGCATTATGTTTCCTGAACATTTTTAAAACCAGCCAGAGATTGTTATCTGGTTTTTACTAAAAGGACAGGTAGGGAAAATGAAAACCAAAAAAGTCTTTAGTCAAAATAATCCTAGAAGGGAAAGAGCAAGTAGCAAACCATTTATATCACCAAAAAGTATTTATTCATTTCTGAAGTCTTAACCATCCCAGAATACTTTCCACATCATGTGGTGTGAGCATAATTCTTTGCTTAGTATGTAATTATTACCATATATCTGGAAAAATCAAAATATGTTCACCCTCCAGAAGCAGAAATCTATATTAACAGAAAAGGAAGTATGCAAAGATGATAAAGTCCTAAAGATGGTTTCAATGGGCAATGTAAATTAGCTGATTACAGGCTGGATTTGCGCTTTGAAAAGACCAGAACAATCCCAGGAGGAAGTTCTGTTCACAACACACAATCACCTCCCAGTGCTAAAGTTCTCCGTCTTTGGGCAAAGCAGGACTGAAGTCCAAACACCTTGAATTCCTTCACCCACTTCCTCCAAAACTGTACTCTGCAGGAAGCCTTAGACTGGGTGTGACATATAAATGCATTGTTGCAAACGTCATGAAGGTGAACAAGCAATTCTGAAAAGCGTGTAAAAAGTTTACAGTCAGAAGAAAGAATCCTCTCAAACACTCTTTAGCATTCAAGAACAGGGACTCAATGTCAATGGTGTTTTTATTACATGCATGTCAGGGTCTTCCAAAAAAATCCCGTGGTTTTCTGCTGAACCATCAGTAACCAAGGAAAGCAGAACAAATTAAACTAGTGTCAAATCCGATTTTTTGTGGGTAGCCTTGCCCCCCACCCCCCAAAATGCCACACCGGGATGTTGGATACAAGATAAAACAAACCAGAGCCTTTAAAACAGAAAAAACAGAACAATAGCTTTATCCAGGATGGGGGAGGGAAGTCACTTCTTTTTGCACAATAGAATTAATGCTGATGTCAATATTCCATTTCAAGACAAATTAATGCTATGGATGTATATAATGTAGGTCAGATATTTTAAAGACAAGACCTTTGAAGTAAAGGTGTTTTTGACTGGAGTCTGAAGGTAGGTGCTCAGGAAAACAGCAATGCTGAATATACCTGTAATGTTTCTGAATTTGACATTATTACACCCATAAGCATCTCAACCAAAATACAGCAGAGTCTGGTGTCTCCTGATAAGGACATGCAGATACAGGATACAGAGTCATCATGTTATAAACTCCTGCTGAGGTTCACAGGCTTGACTGCCCTTTCATCTCGAACGCTGAGGATCAAAAATACCTGCAGTGATGTCTATGTGGAGTTGCCTCATAAACCCACTGAAGTAAAAGGGTGAATCAGACTCTGCTGCGCTTGTTTCCCCTATATCCAAGAGAACAAGGCCTGGGCTGCAGGATTTGAACCACAGTAACAATGGAAATCTCACTGACATTGACAAGTTTAATGGGAATAAAAGCCAAGAACTGTAGAAAGAAACTAAATGAAGGAAAGAAAAACTCGGAGGTAGGAAGAAAGAAAAAAATGCAAAGAAAAAGTATCCAGACAAAACTCAAGATACCGGCATGACACTCAACCTAAACCACCTATTTTGGGTGGTTCTGGGAGCATCATCTGCTCAACTCTATTTGTAGTTGTACACATTTCTAAATAAATAAACAAAAAAAAAAGAAAGTTACCTGGCTCTTCATACACAGAGATTTGGAAAGAAAATGAAAGGAGACTGACCAATAATGCAAGTAAAATGGAAATTCTGCATTGTAAGTAAAGCATCAAAACTTCAACAGAAAAAGAGCATTATTCTTCTCCTAATCTTTACTGACCCAAATCTTGTTATTGCAAGGGAGAGATAAATCAGCTGTTTCCTGAATTAAATTTAACTGCTTTTCTATAACCTGAACAAAAATCATGAAGTCTCAGTATGAAGAAATGGTGAAAGGCCCTCAAAATGGCCTTTCATTTTATCCTAAAAAACACTTTCCATACCAGCTGTTTGCTGTACCTAATATCAAGGCAATGATTTTTGTCTGTCCTGTTTTGAGAACAGAACTAATTCTGTTCAGTGATTTCACTTTTCAGCTCAGTCTCTTCTAAGTCACTGCACTGTCTGAAGTCAGCAGCCTGTTCTCCCAGGCAGTGTCTGCTTCCAGCAGGGATAACATCCCATGGTTAGAGTTACTACCAAGGGTTGGTGTGCAGACCAAGGCCACTGCTGGATCTTATGTACCATGTTGGGGGTGCAGAAAGTGAAAGGGTGTAACCACCAGGAGGAGTGGCCAGGATAGGTGACTCTGACCAACGAGCTATTCCAGCCCATGTGTGTCATAGTTGGTATAAAGCTCAGGGATTATGAGGGTCAAGCCTCTTCTTCAATGTCCTGCATCCGAAGAGGACTCTCTTCTGTCTTTGGTCCCGACCCACGTGGTGGTACTGAATCCAGCTCCTGAATGTGGTTCCTGTCTGCCCCTGAGTCCAGACTGGGATTTTCCTAGTGCCTGCTCCACAACACCAGTGGAGATGGTGATGTAATTGCCATCAGGGGAGGGGAGGGGTGGGGTGTTGAGTTCACTACTGCTTTTGGATAGATTCCATTTTTATTATTATTTTCATTTTCATTAAAGCTGTTCTAGCTTTCTTTTCTAATCCATAAAACTTTCTCCGTTATTCCCTTTCTCTTCCCCTTCGCTAACTGAGAGGGGTTAACAGAGAGCATCTGTTACAGCTCTAGTGAACAGCCCTGACCCTAAACTGTAACAGGCCCTATAGTGACTAAGGTAGAGTGCTACAAACAGCCCAAGCCCATCTGGTGCATCCCGCCTTCTGTGTCCTTCTTCCTCCCTGTCTCACTCCCAGCCAGTCCCCAGCAGATGGTTTACTCTTGCTGAGCCATAGGAACAACTACTGTGTATTTTGCTTCTCCTTGCAGTGAGATGGATGGCTGAAATGGCTCGCTGCTGTGTCGTGACAGTGCGGAAACCAGCATGGGAGAATGGGATGGGGTGATACCACGGCAGTCGTGACAGTGCGGAAACCAGCATGGGAGAATGGGATGGGGTGATACCACGGCATGACAGCACACAGGGAATTAAGCAGAATATTATACTGTTGTACAGTATATCATCTTGAGAAGTTCATAGCATAACCCTGAGGTAAACCTTCTGTCTGTATCAAGGCTTTTCATTCATTTATTTCTGGTGTCAAGTCATCAGCTGGATCTAAACAACTAGTGTCTTGCCTCAGATTGAAGGGGACTTTCTCAGGAGACTGATGAGACAATGACATAGCAAATGTACATAATTTTCTGAAGCTCCAGAAGCTTGCTGAGATCTACTTGCAGGTTTCAAACACTGAATCATAAAAGTAATTCTTCTCAATACTATCCTCACAATTTTAGTTGGAACAGAATGTGAGCAATATGATTATTCTGGGATGCCTCTGGTTAACCAGGAAACACAGCAATGCTTTTCCTCTACATCAAAAAAAAAACCAAAAAACAACCGCAAACAAAAAGAAATGTTTGCATCAGATCACTCTTTAACCTGCTTAAACAGGGGTATGTAGTGCTCTACATGGGACATAATTTTTTGCTTTAACTCTTTAGATAAGTTATGTTTAAGTGGAAAGACAAAATAAAAATCTTTATGAGCCACCACATTTACTGTCTGGTACTAACTCACGTAGTAACTCCCTTTATACTACCTGCAGTAGAACCATAATGCATAATTCATGATAGAAAAAAAAAGTCACATTTTATTAAACAGTTATGTCTCACTGACAGGTAGGGAGTTGGAGGTTTTAAAACACTGTAACACCAAACAGTATATAGAACTACAAACTCTGGAGTAATAAGCTACACCTATTTCCCTGAAAAATACAAAATCAGGGAAATCAGGGAGTCTTATTAAATATATCCTATTTAATAATAGCACTATTTTTTCTGAAAGTTTAAAAATGTGTTTACAAGTACTCCTCCCACTTTAAAAACTAAATGCATTAGAAGCCCCCCAGCTGATTCAGATCAGCTATAAATTCATCCAAAGCAGGTCCTCAACAAGATACTGGAACACAAGGCAAGCTTTTAGGTTTACTCCAGCAGCACTGGGGGAGCAAGTCACAAAGCTAAGAACATACATGCAAATAATTTTGACATTATCAGACCTGAAATTTTACTTGGGTCCAGGCAGATCCAAGAGGAGCTCACACAGGTATATATTTAATAAGCCCACAGGTGCACAGCAGTGAAACAGCACACTGAAGAGCCCCACCCAGGCTACAAAACCCACCCCAGGAGCTATAAAGCTTGTACTTACAGTAAGCACAAAAGTATGTGTTGCTCCTGCAGTTACACTACTAGCAGTAGCAACAGACCAGTCCAAGTTACTAACATCACTGTCAAACAGCATACAGAAGTACCATCATCCATAACTGTATTGCAAACCCATACCCAAGCAAGAAGTCTTTGGGCTGGATGTTATCTTCCACTGATGGGGTAATCTCAAAACAAAAAGAATGAGGACAAAAATAAAATGGGAGAGACTGCCTTCAACTATTGATATTAGTTTAGCATACTGAAAAAACAACAACTGCCCCCAACTTAAGAACTTGAAACTGCACAACAGTTTGTTCTCACAACAAATATTTATCACTGCAAACAGATAAAAGAAACTTACGGGGACTTTTCAAACAAGTAATTTTATTCTTTCTTAATTCAGACTTGTCTTTTTAAGAGCAGCTTTTCTTGTATACAAGTGTTTTGTTTTGTATTGGTATTATTATTTTTCTTTTTTAAATCTGTGAAAAAAACTATCATGAATTCAAGACCAACATTCCTCCCCCCCTGCCCTGAATTGCTAGAGAAGAAAAGCTCAGAGCTTACTGGCACACACTCTGCCAACTCCTGACTTTTACTCATCCCTACTGTGAGTTTCAAGAACTATAGGGTGCTGCAGCAAAACATCTGCAGTAACTGAATTAAAGGTTTTCTTAAAAAGGAACAAATGCCAAGATGTATTAATTATCCCAAAGATTTCAAAGTAACAAAGATCTATCTAAAAATATGAATAGTAAAATCACACCAGAAAATACTCTTCCTGGGTCCTTGCCTGCAGATGGGGACTACAGTAGATGTAGTGTAGGCCTGTAAAGGTTGACTGTATTTCATTCAATATACTCTTTCAAGCCAGTGCCTGATAAACAGGAAACAGATGATCTACAAAACCTGTATTTTACAGCTTTTAATACATTCCTATTGAAGTGCAGCTTATGAAAAGCAGAGCAGGCAGTAAACAAAATATTGCAGATCTGTTTTTTGTCCTGTCTTACCAAGTATCTGTTCTATAAAAATAATATAGCTTCACACAATTCCTGTTTGATAAGGAAAACTAGGCACATCGGATTTAATAGGCTGACTGTTCATTACACAAATCATTTTTTCCCCATGGAGGAAATTCCTTTACTCCTTCCTGAACCCCATCACCATTGAAAATGGGTATCCCAGGCTTTTCAGAGCTCATCCCAGTCCCACCACCCTTTGGGTGTTACCAGCACACACAACACAACATGGTAGCAGTTAGCCATCAGTGGTCTCACCATCAGAGGCAGTTACAGGTTATTTAGAGTTTGACAGTTTTGGTTTTTTTTTTTTTTTTTTTTTTTTTTTTTAAGGTAGAGAGCACCATTTTCAAAACCTCTAAGATTACTACAGATAAGATTGCTATTCCTCCTACAGTATCGATGACAAGGAAATGCAGCAGCTTGTGCAAGGCTGCTGGCTGAGAGCAGTTTTGGGAGATTACGCCCCATGCCATCGATCACTGGAAGCTGCTGATTTTTTTCTTGAACAGCCAGGACCACTGCTCTTTGACTTTCCACTCCCTTGCAGCTAGTCCCAGTACAGAAAGAAAGTGAATCATGACAAGGACAATGTCTACATACAGAAATTACCTTAGAAAGATGCAGTGACTTTTTTTTTTAAAAAGCTTTTGAGATAAGCAGAGGCTAAGAGAAGCAGAGTACCCTGCTCCGATCAGCTACTGCACGATGCCAGCATGTGATAAAGAGCGTTTGTCTTCCCCTCTGCTCGATCCTGAGCTACAGAGATCACACAGTACCACAGGAATCCCTGTTCTGTTTCACACCAACTACCATCAGCTGACAGCACAGTGGAAATCAAAGATCTATTTAATCGCTAACCCCTTGTTGTCAGATCAGCTGTAGATGCTCCTCTGACAAGAATGTACATAGGGAGAAAGATGCTGCAACAGGAATGACTTGATATTTCTTAGGAAGAGGACTGTGCTTGTGGAGGAATTTTTCATTGATGCTACTTGAATTTGCTATTTTTGTTACATTCTTCAACCCATAAAACCAGAGGTCTATTTTGTGTTTGATCAAGCTCTGGTGCTTGATCAAACCATCACATTTGCCAAATGCTTCCGTGGAAAACATGCAGAACATTACCATTTTAAGGAGCCTTGCCTCTTTCTTTAAAACTTTACATCTCACTAGCAGCTAACAGCAGTATTCATATGCTCCAGCATTCCACCTTTTGTCCTTGGATGCTTTGCAACCTGATGACTAAAGAAATCTCTCTTTACCAGTTATTTCTATCATATAAAGAAAGTCAGTCTTACAGACTGTTGATACAAGTATACTGAAGAGCAGCTACAGATGACAAGAAACCGAGAGGCTTGAAACTCTTGAGGTCTACCTGCAGTCAACTGTAACCCCATGTTTTGTCAAATGTTTCATAGAATATAAAGAAGAGAAAACCTTATGGATGATTAATCAGGTGAAGGTACAAACAGTCAACTCTCAAGCAGCAGAACACCTCCTGCTACAACATAAACTACCCCCGTTGAGCAAGGTCCTTCTTGGGAAAGCAAATTCACTCCTAAAATATCTACTGCCAGTAATGGGAACAATACCCTTTTTTAGTTCCATCATCTTTCTCAACACAAATTATTTTCCATCAGAATGTGGACTAAACGGATCTTTGGGAGGTAGCAGTTTTCCTGTTGAAGCTATTAACTGCCTTTACTCCTTCAATACAGGTACTGCATTGCTGATAAAAGCCAACTCAGAACTCCAAGGTTAAGAAGTTTAATAAGTTAACTTTTCAATATTTAAAGACAATAGAAAACATCTATTATATACCTATTGAAGAAAACCAACCAAAAAGCCCACTGTGTTAAGAAAATGAAAGGTGGGACTGATACCATACAAGTGAAAAAATAATGCAGGGAAGGAGAAAAAAAAAAAAGAGGGGAAGCACAGTCCATAAGCTTCTCTCCCTCACTGCATCCCATATTTTATTATCTATCAGGAGACATATGGTAAGGAAGAAAAAGGAAGAAAGGGAAGGTATTTACAGAAGAAGCAAGACCTGTCAGTCACGCTTTTCTGGAACAAACTATTATATTAATATAGCAGCAAACTTCAGGCAAGCAGATTAACACAATGATTTTTATTCCCACCCCTCCAACTTCACATGGAAAGAAACTTTTAAACCCTTCACTGATAAAGCTCCATAAGGAAGAGGAAAGCAGCATAGACAACATCATTACTGTGATAGACCATTTTAACCCCTAAAGAAACAGTAAAAATGGGAATTGCATGCTATTTCAAGCACAGAGAGGGAGCTATGCAGTAAGCTTTTCTCAGCTGCTCGTTGCTAAGCAATCTCTAGCTCTAAGATGCTTAAAAAAGGATGAGAAAACCTTGTGATATACACAAATTCAGAAGTAGCCACAACCAGGTATGAGAACAATTATTAACATCCTTTTTTTGATTATAATAGGTATTTAGGATAGAGAGCATAAATTCAACCCATTACAAGGACTGCAAACTGACCTCAACTGTGGTAGGTCAGGTGAGTAAAGACTATTTGGTTAAAGTCTCAGCAGCAAGTTTCTCATGTGGCAGCAGCTTCCTTTTCTTTCTGGAGGTGTCTGAAGGGGTGGAGGTGGTGTGGGTAGTGATATGATCACCTGTTGCACAAACCTGAAACCTTGACTGCACATGTTCCCATGGAGAGTGTCACAGCAGCTTCAGTTCCCAGAGCAGGAACCTGCGCTGTTTCCTACAGAACAGATTCTCTTGCAGGACAGCTTCCATTCTCTGGGCAAGCAGTAACTGAAGTTCCATTCCACTTCTATCAGACTTCAAAGCTCTACATGTTATTTGTCACTGAATTTCATATTCCCTATGTTTTTAAGTTTCCACAGGAACTTGTGAACAAATCACTGTATTCTAAAAAGCCAAAACCAATTCACTTATTGAGTAAAGTTTATACTGCAGCTGGCTCATTGTTTCCTTTGTGGCCTCAATATTTGGGGTTTAAAATGAGATCTCAATGGAAATTGTCAGTTTGAATTCTTTCATCAAACCTTCAATTGCCTCCTTAGACAAGGACATTTCTTTAGTGTAGCTGGATCTGTACGAGCCATTCCTGTCTTGGGAGGAACATGGTGTCATTAAGCATCACACACAGTGCTCTGGGGCTGAATAAACACAGTCAGAATTGTCCAATTTCTGCTTTTTCCACTACTACAGAAGCAACTGTAGGATCTAGACTAAGTTCGTGTTTTAAGTGCTGTTCTGTAAGCTAGAAGGATGTTTTTCTAAACATTCATCACTTGCAAAGAGCATTTTAAAAAGGTACAATAAAGTTGTTACAGCTGTTATTTATGATCCATTTAAAACTCCTGCACTATTATTTTAATCCAAATTGTCCACTGTAAGAAAGAATGAAAAGATCAACTTCCTTTTAATGGCTCAAAAATATGCATTATGAACATTCAGTAACAAAATTAGATTAAAATGCTTTAAGGACAGCCAAACAGAACTGTAATCCTCCAGTCCAAAATGGCAAATTCCAGTGTAAACTGATTATAATCCTAAACAGAACCACAGTATAGTCTAAGCCTTTTCTACTTACAGGAAAAAAACCTCCCCACAATCTAAACTTTGAGTCAGATGCTGTCATAAGATCTACCCTGCATAGACAAGAATTTTGCAGTAAAACTCAGCTGAGAAAATAGAGCAGAACATGATGCTGGCATTACAATGTAATTTTCTATTCAGAAATACCTAGAGAATGAGCACCACAAAATGACTTAAACCTTCTGCTTTTTAGGTTCTAATGAATGTGGATTAAAATGTACAGCTTATAGGAATTTAAGATATTAAATCCCATCACCACTAACCAGTCTCCACCAGTTCCTTCCCCCTAGATATAGTGGCTAAACTTGGGGCCTTGGTGCAGCAGTACAATTGACCTCACCTGAACTGCAGTGGTTAGCAAAGTCCAGCTTCACCTATAGACCAAATATCTGTACTGAACAAACATCGCATGAGCATGAATTCTCTCTGAGGTAGCGAGTCTTGAGCCTATTGCAGGTGGTTTGGTAAACCAGGTCTGAAGTCTTCCAGATTATTAAAAAAATCTTTATTAATATGGGGAAAAGGCAAGAAACTTTTCTCATCAGATTTCCCAGGGTTGTACAGAACAGTGTTCAATGGTTTTGTTAGAGAACTTTGCTTCCCCCCCCCCCTCTTTTTTTCAGTTATGCTGATGACAAACAAATAAGAATTAGCTATTTTATCAGGTTTTTTTGAGTAAATGCAAAAGCGTAACTCTTGAAGATGATGCAAGAACCCTCAAACGCTTTGCTGCAGACTTTTCTTAAGAGTTCATAAGCCATCTTTACATACTTGTAATCCTGCTATAGTAATAGGAGCATTTTTGGTTCTACAGAACTATTAAATATTGTCAGTGCTTCAGTAGATTTGACTTGTCTTTACTTTTCTCCCTGTTCTTACAGCCATATAGTTTGGAAATGCAGGTCTACAGTTAGTGTTTGCTCACTAGTCCATCAAGAACCACCCCTCTTCTCCCTGGCAAATTAGAGGTTTTTTTTTTTTGAAGGATGAGGGTTTTAGAAATCCACATACCTGCTTTTATTATTTTACAGTTTAATGTGTCAGCTTCCCACACCAGTACACCTGGCATGCCTTTGTTATGCTGCCTGGCATTCGTCATTGCTTTTAGTAGGCTTGTGTAATGCTGCAACCACAAGGGCAGAAGTACACCACTTAGAGAAGACGCAAGAGCCCTCAAATGCTTTAGTGCAAATTGTGCTCCAGAGATCTTTCAGAACTAACATACCCAGGCAACAACTTAAGATGCCCTTAACCTCAGTCTTGTCCTCAGCTCATCATCGTAAGTGCTGCTAAGACAAATTTTGAAAGTTCAGCAAGATTCACCAGGAGTATTAGAACAGCAGAGAAGATACAATGTGAAGGATGAGGGTCAGGAATACTTAAAATGTGTTAACAGCAGAAGTGTCTTAACAGGTCCCAGAGGAAATCAGCCTGTCCCACAGGACACATACTTCCCTGCAGTAAGTACTATCAGCATGACAAAGAACCCAAAAGGTAAGACAATTTCCTTTTTTTTTTGTATACTAAACCCTACAGGGTTCTCAAATATCCCTGCTTGCAGAAGGTTTGATTTTGTAATTAAAGATACTTGATACTATTTTTCCCTTTGACTTCAGCTGTCAACAATAGTAAAATAGAAACAGGTTATATATTCAACATCATCCAGAAAGCTTCTGCAGAAAAATGAGCACCATACAGCTCAGCACAGGATTTTACAGCATGTGTAAGATTAAGGGGGAGAAGCAAGTTGATTTTATGCCTTCACACTCCAATTTCACTTGCTCACTTCCATGGAATCTCAAGTACCAAAATGTTGTGTCCAATGCATGGTTTTGCCACATAGGGAAACCAACCTGTCTTGGTCCTGCTGAAATTCTGAGTCCTTGACTGCTAATAAAACACTTTGCTTTAGGCAGATTTTTATATATTCTTTAGGAGTCACTGATTGGTACTGGGTGGTCCTTTGTCTAAAATTCACTTTCACTTCAGTTTCTGTAAGTGTTAGGTCAGCCTACATACCCATTATCTGGTTTTCCTCCCCAGCTAAGAGGAGCAGGGAGAGCACACGGGGTGTGCTGTCTCTTCACTATTGTTCTCCTGGTGCCAGGATGCAGCATTTTCTGGCAGTCATCAGGACCTTCGTTTAAGCCTTTTGGTCTTGACATAAATACATTCCTCACATTTTACAGCTAGGAATGGTGTCCTTGGTTATCAATACAGGACTTTTTTTTTTAAAGTCCTTTATTCTGCATTTTTCTGTGGACCTTACTGTACACATTTGTAGTCATACTGCATTTGTATCAATCTTAAAGTTCTCTTACAAAATTCATCCTACAGCTTTTTAAACTGACCAGAAGAGTTCACACCTGGATGAGCTTAAAGGATTAAGTCTAAGGTATAAAGATTTGCTGCTGTCCAGTTTTGCTACAAGGAGATAGAAAGCACAACACACCTTGTTTTTTCTCTTTTTGCCTCTGCATCCAAATTCCTGATAGTATATACACACTATTTAAATCTGAAACCCGTGTTTAGGGCGTCACATACGAAGTTTTGAAGTTTATTCTTCACTAATAACATAGTTAGCAGAGGAAGAGCCTGTTTCAGAACAGAAGACTAAAACAAAACTGAAAAGAGGACCACAGGTATTACATGAAGGGAGGCATCACCTATGTCAAAAATCCCTTGAGTTATATAATGCATATTCATCTAGAAAATAATAGTCGAAGCTCAAGCATTATTTGCCAATGACTAAATATAGTCTCTCTGCAAAATAATTTTATCTGAAGTGCATGCAGGCACACACAGACCTGCAGAGCATGAAATGAAACTTCCTTGGCTTTATAGAATAATAAAAAATAACAGTTACTTATTTAAAAAAAGCAGATTTTTAATTCAGAATTTTTGTAACATACTGAAATAGAAAGTAGTTTAAAAATGGATAGCAGCTAGAGATAACTGCTTAAAGTCTTGACTATACTTTAATGACTTTAGCAAAGCTGATTTTTTTGAAGTTATCTGTGCTTTGCTATCCAACCTGACTGCTTATAATCACCATCTTTCAAGATTGAGGCAGCATATTTCACTCTCTCATACCTCAGCTACATTCACATGTAGAGCAAGAGAAGCACATTCTCACAACTTTAAACTACCTAGATAAACAATCTTTTATCTAAAAAAAAATAACTCATTTTAAGTGTAACGTATGGATCAAAGTACTTACTGTAAATGAGCTCTTATTCCAGTTTAGTTAAAATCTGAAGAAATAAGCATAAAATACTTTCAAATTTCAACTACTGTACCAAGACTTCCAACTTTACAAAAAGACTGTGCCTGTGCTGCCTATTAAGACAATTATTCATCTGTCCTCTCAAAAAACTGTAATTTTTAAAACTCTAGACAATACTTTTTTTTTTTTTTAATTTATTTCTTCATCCATACACTTCACCTCCTGAAGTACTAGGAGAAACCCCCTGCCTAGGCAGGTAGACCTAGTGAGCATGAGGTCTGAAGAGGCCAAAGTAGAGCACCCACCTTCCCAAGGCCAGTGGCAGCCAAGGGGGATGCACAGCAGGGACATACCTCCACACCTCTGCTTTAAGTAACATATATGCACATCCAAGCCACACCGGTTTTGCAGTCTGAACTCTGGGTCCAGAGAAAGCTGCTAATTGTCTCTCTGGCAGCAAAGTCAGATATGGGATGGGAAGGTAGTGCCAGAAACAATATTTACATTGAGATAGAAGAAAAATCAAGTCCCTTGAAGCCCTTCAGCAAATGGGCAAAGTGAGAATCAAAACTCCATTAGGATCAGTTAGTCTTATTGATTTAACTGGAAATTAGATACAGCCTTGATATTTGGTTCTGTAACAATGCTTTCTACCAGGCTTCAAACTATGATTTGCTCTAAATGGAAGCCCCAGGGTGCACCTTCTTATAGGAATCGCTATTTTGCTGTCATTTCAGTTCTCGCTGTTTTTATACCCAATAATGGTGAACCCATGTCAAATGGGAGTAAATTTATTAGAAAAAATAAGCTTATTTATGCTTTTACCTTGCTCATCATTCTCATACACCAAAATGAAGCTATATGACCATTTACCTGCTCAAGGATGTTCCTTTAATATTAAAAGCTTGGACTCTACCACTACGCTTTAAGTTGACAGCAGCCATTGCTATAAAGACACGGACAGCCCTGGCTATCAGGCAAACGTACACCTTCTGCCAACTATCCTAGGCAAATCCACAGCAAACTGACAACCACTGCTTGCTGCATTTTATTTCCACATTGTTTTACCACAAGCACTTACCCCCACCATCTGTTTATGGCATTGTCTCTTTGAGAGGTATCAAAAATGGCATAGTTGCAAGAGGTTAGAAGAGTTAGTATCTTAAAAACTTATTCAACTATAGTTTGATTTTTTTTTTCCTCCCAAGACAATAAAGTTTGTGGAAACAATTACAATGATCTAAAGAAAGAACCCACAATAGCTACATGCACCATATACGATCCTTACTTGCTCCAAAGAGGTACAAAAAAATCTGTTACTGTTGAATTTTAAAGTGCAGCAACCTTGGTTTGAAGTTACTAACTCCTGCTGTTTTAGAAAAAGTCTTATATAAGAAGTTCCAGTTTCTAGGATCACTGTTGGCATCTGTTTTTACATAAAAGCAAGTTAAAATGTCTAGCCCACACACCTGCAGAAAGAAGCCCAAGTATATAACTCAGAGGTTTGAAGGTAAAAATGAGCTTTAATTTTTTTCTAGGTCTTATTTTCATGTACCTGAGAACAGTGTTGCTCTTATTGATGTTTAGGCTTCACATTTTCCAGATGGAACTAGCCAGCTGATGCTGCTTTGTAGGTAGTAGGAACCTGAAGTGAATTTAAACAGGATGATGATTTTCTTCCAGGTTTAAAAGCAACACTGATTTAAAAACTGGTCTGTTTTATTCTTCAAACAGTCTCTTATCTTTTGCAACCCAGTCTCTCCAGTAAGAAAAGGCCTGAGCTCCTGGCCACATTTGCCTTGTGCATCCAATAATCAGCTGAATACAGGAGGATTAATTTAGATCCTCAAAACAACACAAACAGGTACTAGTGCTCGCTATTTTTTAATTTTAGAGAAAAAGATGTCTGGAAGATGAAAAATGTCACACCCCACTCCCCCCCGGCTTTATGTGTAACACTCAGATATCTTCAAATGGCAAAAATACAGAAGGGGGGCTGGTTTAAAAGGAGGGAGAAGGAAGTGAAGGGCAGAAGAAAGGCAGCAGTGGATGGGTTCTTTATTTTTAAATCAGCAGCCAAACAGTTCTGCTGGGTAGCTGCTGATGCAGCAACAAGTAGGATGGAACAGGTGAGAACTTTTAATGTATTTTCTTATTACATATGTTAAAGCTCCCATGCTATGAACAGTGCTCTTTCTCAGATGTTTTGTAAATATCTTTAATGCAACCTCCAAGACCTGAAAGAAACCATCCAAATGCTTCATCCACCTGGGAAACTGGACAGGTACCTCCTGTTGAAGTAGGAGGCAGAGAGGGCTCTCAGAGGTGACGCTTACCTTTCTTACAACAGCTCCTCAGGGAACCAACACTCACCTGGTTCTTACATCTGCCTCTCAGGTGCAGAATTAGCATTTTAAGAATTAAAGTTCCGAGGTATTACAAAGCTCTTTATTTTTATTTAATTAAGGTTTAGTTGTTTGTTTTTCCATCTAAACAAGACAGGTATTTTTCAGTTGGGGGGGGCACTCACAGCTGTTACTGTTGTATTTGGGCTGCAAAACATTAAGTGAAAAATTCCTAACTCAACAAAATCTTAGTGTGAAAATATTTGTAGGCATAACATCAGACTTGAACCTTATAATTGCACCTTACAATAACTTACATTGCTTTCTTATGAGTCAATTTTGAAGGTTTTTTTCCTAAAGTTTTGTTGGCACCATTACATTTAGGACTAACTTGACCCTTCTTGTTCACTTCAACAGATGTTTTCAACACATCATTTTGAAATTGGGGCACATAGTAATCAATAATTAATACGAAAGGGCATACTCCGAATTTTACATGGGAAATCTTGAATGTAATCACAGGTTTCTCCTTCCTTAGACCCAAACACATTTATACTTCTTTTAAGCTTCTCAAAACATTTCTGAAGACCAAAAATACTTGTTCTTTATTGAGGTCAGTTCTGCTGGGGAAATCAGTCCTGCAGTATCTCCCTGTGAGTGTATTTGACCCAATCCAGTACTGTTAAATGAAATTATGCTTGTGTTACTTCTAGAGAAGCTATCAGATAAGACTGTACATACAAGTCATTTCCTTTCACAGATTATGATAAATAAATCCACACTAGAATGTTCTTCTTTCAAATTACCAGAACTAAGTTGAACACAGGAGTTCAATGCAGAGTTTTCAAGGCTGACAGTTACTGAATGACTGAATCAGCTTGGCCCAGGATTCCCTAACCAGAGAAAGAGAGCTGGTATTCCTTGTACCACACTGTCCCAACAAGGCTTTATTTTATTCTCCATTTGCCTCTTCCAATCTCTTGCATTTATGCATGGAAAAAGCACAAGAAAGTAGACACCACTTTACTTTAAAGGCAGGTGTCTGGTTTCTAATTTTAGCAACAGTTGAAGTTCAGACTTGAGAAGGTGTAAATTCTTGAAAACCCATAAGGATTTTAAGAGCACGGCTCATTGCGTTTTATGGAGCCCATGTAACAGCTCGAGCAGTGCCAGAAAGGAAGCTGCTGTTGCCTCCTCCCACCTGCTCCCAGACGCAGGCTCCTGTGCTCCTGCCTTCTCCTCACAAGCTGCTGAAACTTGCAAATGAGCAGGAGGAACAGGAAACTTTTCTGCTGTTCTAAAGAGTTAAAACAACTTATGGGAGCCTGACCCTTTTTAAGCACCACCAGGTTGGTCAGCAACACAGCCTGACATCACTCGTGCACTCCCATGGAGCAAACAGGATAAATGTATGCTGCCCAACTCGTTTGCAGATTACTTCCATGATACACAGATCACATTTGAAATCGAAAATATATTTGTTTATCTGGAAAGTCCCAAGAGATTCCTCTCAGCTCCATGGAAAATGGATCTTAAGAGAAGCCTAAGAAAAACCTCAAGACATTTTATTAAAACCCCTTTATGTCCGAGTAATCTTACAATTTGTTAAATTTCAAGTTACAAAATAAAATTGCGTATAAAATTCAGGACAGAAAAACAAAGCTATATTCATTCACATTTATTGGGATCACTGGAGAAATAGACAAGGAACGAACAGACACAAACAAAGCAAAGGGTAAGAAGTAGTGCACACTAGACTAAAAAAAGCCCTTATAAATACAGGTAGGAAGGGAAGGTCAAGGCATTAGGACTTAGCAGTTTCAGTCTCCCATCACCTGTGCTAGCACTTGGGGATGAAGGAAAAACTAGCTTCCTTTCCTGGGGCTACTGTATAGCTACCTGGAGACAGCCATTTGTATCACTGTGCATGCTTAAAAAGACAAGATTAACTGTCCCATCACCTGGGAAAGATTTTCCTCCTACAGATTCAGTGATATATAAATATTTTTCTTTTAAACTGACAGTTACAGACTTAATTCAGGAATAACTGAATTTACTTGTCCAACTAAAGCTATCAAAGGGTCTCTTAAAAAATGTTACAGATCTTTAACAACCTCTTTAAACAGCCATGGTCACTTAGCATTCATTTCCCTGCCTGCAAGTCAATATAGCTGTCTTCCGACCTTATTCCAATGACCCTAGGTCAACAAATACTGATCTTATTTACACCCCTAAAACTTTTTTTTTTTAAACATAGTGTGGAGACCTGTATCTAAAAGATTATAAACACTTATGGTACTGGATCTAACAAGCTGCATCAGCATACAAATGAGTTAATGCAGGTGTTAGAACTGTAGCCCTGGTTCTTTTATACACTTTGAAGCCTTCAAGCAATTTACGACAGAGAGGAGAAAGATGATCAGCTGACAAACTAACACAGCAGCCCTCTGAGGCAAAGATGGTGTACAAGCATAGATTAACTGCTTTAGAGTAGGAATCATGCATTAAGGGGCAAAAGAAAGGGATGAGCCTCTTATAACTCTAAAATGGACCTTAAATATCCTCAAATAAAACTACAGACTGAAAGTCTGCTGATGCAGACAGTATTTTTTTTAGGACCACTAAAAGAATTTATTTTTTTTTTTCCACATTTCACATTTCAGTAACATGCTGTGATGCCATCTCATCAAGGAACAGAGCCAGTGATGTCCACACTGGTGAAGCCTGAAGCTGGGAAGCTCACAGAAGCAACTGATGCCTTTGATCACCCTGATATGCCAGGAACAACTCCCTTTTGCTTACAGGTGGTCAAGGGAGATAAAGTCAACTTTCCCTGTTGCATGTTTGTATGGTTCAAGTTGATGATAAAAATTAAGAGCACCGTGTCCTGATCTCAATTTGTAGACCCATCAGTACAACTTTTGATGCAGAATGCTTGCTCACACAAACAGACCCCAGGGCACAAAATTACAGGGCAGAATGACAGGATCATAGTGCCTCACCTCACTGTGTAGGCAACATGTTTGAATTTTAAGTAACTAAGAAACACAGAAAGAAGTTACCACAGAAAGGAAAATAAAGTACATTTTCATCCTCTCTCAACCATAGCAACTGGAGAGACAGCCTGCAAAGAATACACTGAAGTTTATTTATATCTGAGGCTGCCTATGACAGTATCAGTGAGTTTAAGAGGGTTTTTTTTTATTGAGAAGTAGCTCTTAACTTCCAGCAATATCAATTAAGTTTTTCAAGTCATCTTTTCCTATAAGCCTAAACTGAGCAACTTTAATGACACTCTTACAGGCAAATGATGAGGGCAACAGAATCTGATCACAAGCCACCCAGAAACTTCAAGTCTACTATGAACAAAATGAATACAGGGCATGTAAACTTAATCCTGGCATATTAAAACCTTCTTTTGTTTATTATCATACTCATACAAGTAATAAAAAAGCCCTTTCATATAAGTAACAAGAAGAGTACACTGAACAGACCACCTTTAACTACACATCACACAATATAGAGAAGTAGGCAAGGAATCATTAATTTCCTTTAATACTTTGATGTTTCATGTCATAAAAGTCAGGTTAGTACCTCTGCTCAGATCATGTAAAAGCCTAAGTAAAACCATCATAGCAGTTTTACTGTTTTTGTTAGATACTCTAAAGAGATTACACAGTGTCCACCTGACCACTCCTTGCAAATACTTCAGCCTTACACTTTTTTCATTAAGACTCAAACAGAAGAAGGGGCAGTTTTGGACTTTTATCAAAGGTTACTTCTCATAATTTTGTACTTTACCCATCTCCTCAACTAAAAGCTGCAGGAGACAATAAAAATTGCAACTCATTCTTACACATCTCAACACAAAAAGTAGATGATACTGATGATATCACCCCATGGAAGACCAGATTTTACTTACACTTTCAAAAAGGAGAATTAGATTAAGCTAACACAGCAGCAGAAATATGTATACGTGTGGAAGTGGTCCATGTAAGCAAGCACTGCCACTGCTGAATGCAGCAGCACCTGAGGAAAAGGTTTGAAACTCATCAACTATAAAAATTCTGTGTTTGAAGAAAAGCTATTAAACTAGCTGCTGATTATGTTACTTGAATCAAGGAAACAATCTTTAATTTTAGCTGAGGTGGTGTGTTGAGGACAAGGGCAAGATTTACTTCTTACAATAACTCCAGCAGAGCTTTCCCTTTCATCCATCACTTCACAAAGGTCATCTTTTCTATTATCCAGGTGGACAACAGAAAGCACCAAGATTAGATGGCCAAAGCAAACACTAAACACAGGTCTTGATTATCAGTTGCCTCCCTCACAGTGATGGGCCTTTTGTATAATGTCTAACATAGAATTGATGTAAGTCTCACAGGTTAAACTGATGAAGGAAACATTCAGCTCTATCAGAGTAGCATCCCCTCTGAACTTGTACAAGTAACTAACTACACAGTGCAACATTTCTAAATTTATTGTGTATTTAGACTATTTTAATAACAACTATGAAATGCATAATCAAACTGAAAAAAATAGCTATGAAAGCCTTCAAGGCAAACAAAAGAAAAACATTAAAAGCAAAGGTAGCACTATATTCGGATTGATTTAATATTCACTACAGTAAGATCGTTAGAATTCAATTAGGTTTCTACTGTGCTGCAAGATATTTAATAATACATAAAATATACATTAATTTTGAACTGGAGTAGTAATAACTTGTCATTGACAACGCAGATGTCTATCACCTTGATAATTTAAAATTCAGTGCTCTTCTTGCAATGGAGACAGCAAGTCTATAGTATGTCACGATGATTTGTGATGATTAAATAAAGATAGTTAGCTTAAATACTCTAAAAACTCAAGTTTTCCACATGAAGAACCATTTGGTTCTTTTGAACCTGGCTTCTATATCGTCCATGGAAAAAGGCAAAAACCTTTTCCCACCCAGTCCTCAGTTTAACTCATGACTTTTGAGACTTCACATTTCCTTCAGTCATAAGAAGCCTCTACATCAAAGACATTCCAAAACTGATCATCCTCGTTGCCCAAAAATGAGCTTCAAGCTCTGCTATACCTCTTAGCAGAGGAGGACTGCACAGAACATTAAAATGTGGATGCAAGCTGGATTTACACAGTAGCATGGCAACCTTTTCTGGTTTACTCTATTATTTTTCTAGTAATTCACAACAATTGCTTGTTTGACTCCTATTGAATGCTGACCAGTACTAGGACCTCACTCCTGAATGGTCATGGCAAGTTTAACATCCATCACATTACATGTAAAGCTGGGGCTGTCCTCCTCAATGCACTGCTTCCAGGTAGCTACCCTGGCAAATGACAACATTGCATATTCAGTCACCCGAGTTGTTCTGTGGCCTCTCTGCAGTTGTACCCCACCCTTATTATCCCAAATAATTTAATATCATCAGCAAGCTTTCCTCCCCAGTAGTCACCAGGGCTCTTCCTGGCAATTTAGGAAAATACTAGATTGCCACAGTAATTTGTCCTGCCTACAATCACAGAATGGCTTAAGCTGGAAGGGACCTTAGAGATCACCTAATCCAACCTCCCCATCATGGGCAGGGATGCCTCTCAACTAGCCTAGGATGCTCAAGGCCTCATCCAACCTGGCCTTGAACACCTCCAGGGAGGGGGCATCCACAACCCATTCCAAAGTCTTACCACCTTCGTACTTAAGAACGTTTTCCTCAGATCCAATCTAAACCTATTTTCCCTCAGTTTAAAACCACTTCCCTATGTCATATCGCTGGACACTTGTGAACAGTCCCTCTCCAGCCTTCCTGTAGGATCCCTTCAAGTATTGGAAGGCAATTATAAAGTCCCCCCACTCCAGGCTGAACAATCCCAGCTCCCTCAGCCTGTCCTTATAGCAGAGGTGCTCCAGCCCCTGGATCATCTTTGTGACCCTCCTCTGGACTTGGTTCCAACAGATCTATATCCCTCTTATGGTGGGGACACCAAAACTGGACACAGTATTCAAGGTGGAGTCTCACAAAAACACAACAAAGGTGGAGAATCACTTCTCTTGATCTGCTGGCCACACTCCTCTTGATGCACACTAGGATACAGTTGGCCTTCTGAGCCACACGAGCACACTGCCAGCTCATGTTGAGCGTCTCATCAAAGTCAAGTTATTCTCTTGACTGATATAGCCAAGCATTTACTTCTACTTTATATTCTTTATCTTTTAGGAAATTATTTATCCACACAAAGGCCTTGCCTACTTATGCTATGGCTAACTAATCCCCCTTTAAAGCTAGCGAGGGACCCTCTCAAAAATCCACGCAGAAACTAGCAACACCTAATTACTCTTATCCACGTGGTCATTGTCCTTCCAACAGCCTCCACAAGTCTGTACAACACAGGCTTCCTTACAAAAGTCACACTGACTTTTCCCAGGCAGAGACTATAATAAATGACAGAAGCGGTGGATATCTGCATAGCTAACACTACTAATCGGTTTCAGAATTTAGGATTACAGCCTTGCAAGCGTTAGTCTCCCTTACCTAACTTTTGGCATCACACCTGCCATTCTCTATACCCCTGGTACCATGTAGATTCAGACAAGAATATACAGATCACCATTGTCAGTTCTGCTATTTCATCTTTTGAGTTTTTAGAACCGCAGTGAATATATCACCCTGTCCTTGTACTTTGCTGCTGACCATGTTTTCAGATACTTCCACAAATTATCCTGTCTCTACTGTGTTAAACCCACCAGCTGAGGAGTCCCTTGCCGAGAAGAGTTAAACTGGAAAATCCCCAGTTTCCTCCCCACTGAACAAAGTCAGAAATAATTGAATTTCTCTGCAAAGGCTGTAACTAGTACATGTGCTCCGTTTACACGCTGATCATCAGCAATTCCTACATGCAATCTAGAAACCACCTGATCTGCAGCAAGAAAACATTATTATTAGTTTTGATGCCTTTTGTTAACCACAAACTTTTCTACACTTAGACTACTAGACTCATGGCTTTTTGTTTGTTTTGAAGGCAGCTGTCTTCTTTCCAGTTGTGTCCTCCACGCTACCCAGCTTTCTTCTGCCCTTTTGTAATTCTGTTGCTAGCTGGCACACACCGGTGCTCTGCTTCAGATACCATCTCCACACATCCTGTAGCTGTCTCCTTCACTACACTCCATGTCACCTTGAGAGATTTACATCTTAAACGCTGTCTGGTTGCTTTCTTTTTAAGAAGCTTTTTTTTTTATTTTCCTCATTTTTTTTATAGCATCTCTTTGAATGAGATAGACTTTGATACATGTATTTGATGATGTACAAAAGATTAGAAAAGCTTAAATCTTCCTTTAAAGACTATGAACTAGTCTACTCTCACCTACCATTTCTTTAAGCCACGCTGTGTGATAAAAAGTGTGTAATAAGCAGAGCTGGTTCACACCATAATATTAGTGCTGCACAGGCAGACACTTCCACTGACTCTTAAATTAGGTCTCAATCCCCTCCCCTCCAAAAAAAAAAATATATAAAGGGATGAGGACAAAAAAAATTCCAAAGACACAGAAGCGTGGATTTGATAATTAATGCCTCTCCTGAATCTCTGCCAGATTGGTTTGATTTTGTTTGGGGGGGGTTGTGGTTTTTTGGGTGGGTTTGTTGTTGGTTTTTTTGTGTGCGTGTTTTTCTTTATATATATAAAGCAGTAGCTGAACTTTATTTGATCACCCACCTCTTCTCCCCCTGCATGGTATCAGCACTGGAATGAATTCAGTTTCTACACAAGTAATTTATATAAGACTTCAAAAAAAAAACCCACCCAGAAACCCCCCCCAAATCCTACCACATTATCATCCTGACTGTGGAGAAGTTCAGTGGAAGTCGATAAATTCAAACCACCTGACATACCCCTGTAGACAGGGTCCATGTGGATTATTGACAAACTCACACAAAATCTTTAACAAACAAGAACACTACTTTGTTTACAGACCCTGACTATTACAGCAAACAAATGCATGGCAGTAGTTTGTAATTTGTGACCTACTCTGTAGAGAGGGAAAGTGCCTCCACATTGATCATACCCTCTAAACCAAGGTTAGGTTCAAATGGCTTCACAAGGGTTTATACAGAAACAAGATGGATCTGGGAAACATGTTTTCAAAGAAGAGATGACAGGACCAAACCATGCCTTTTTGCTCAAAGATATGAGTAGTTACAAGCATTATCTTGGTGCCAGCACATTTAATTTAAAATTTTTGCAGATAGGCTAAATACACATCTGCTTTCGAACACTGATCAATTTAGAGTTGTGGGATAATATACAGGAGCACTACTATGGATTTTAGTTTCAAGTACATGATGAATCCAAAATCTGGACCATAGAGGAGTTTAAGAAAAAGGCAAAGATGAAATACTAGAGACAGTCCAACAGAGAGCTATGAAGATGATGAAGGGACTAGAACATCTCTCTTAGGAGGAAAGGCTGAGAGTCCTCAGGCTGTTTAGCCTGGAGAAGAGAAGACTGTGAGGGAATCTTATTGATGGTTACAATTATCTGAAGGGTGGGTGTCAAGCAGAAGGGACCAGGCTCTTTTCAGTGGTGCCCTGTGACAGGACAAGAGGTAATGGTAGCAAGGGGAATCACAGGAAGTTCCACCTCAACATGAGGAAAAACTTCTTCCCTGTGAGAGTGACAGAGCCTGGAACAGGCTGCCCAGAGAGGCTGTGGAGTCTCCTTCTCCAGAGACTTTCAAGACCTGCCTGGATCTGTTCCTGTGTGTCATGCCCTGGGTGATCCTGCTCTAGCAGGAGGGTTGGACTTTGTGATCTCCAGAGGTCCCTTCCAACCCCTACCATTCTATGATCCTATGATTCCATCTTTCTAGGGGTATCTGAAGGATTCACATGGTGTTGCATTAACTGAAAATCTGACCTGTTCCTCTTTTAATCACATAGGTTACTCCCCAGGCAAGTGATCGGGCTACCGATTTTTCCTCTCTGAAAGATGCAGCTTTGGAGGAAGTCAAAGTCAGCAGAATCAGACCAAGAACAGAGCCTGAAGAGGGACAAATGTATTGAGGAATTATCCTTGTATACAGTTTCACATACAGAAACCAGGGTGAGAGGGAAGCATACACTCTCTTGCTTTCTGCTCTTTGGAGGAGTTCCTTTACTATCAGAAAAGCTTTAAAATACAGAGTTAAAGATTTCTGAGTATACCCTGTCCTGAAGAAATATCAAACTATTTTTTTAGGTTAGAGCTCTAATGAGGGGAGGGGGGGAACAACTCCCCAGGTTATGTTTGCAAAACAGAGATAAATCCAGGATTTAAAAACTAAGATGAAACATCTTAATCATAAGAGTCACATTCAGAAACGACCCTTAGTTAAGAAGCACCAAATGATCTTAAATACACACATGCTGCTCCTTCACAACACCAGCCTGACATAGGAGTGCTTTGTGTAACCTGCTCAGGGACCTGTTAGATTTACTTGACACATGACAGCTTTAAAAGGGTCAATTCTGACTTGAGGTAGGTGAAACTCTCTTTAAAAAAATTAATACAGCAACTATATACAAACCCAACAGTTCTTTCATCCTGTTTCAAGTATTAGCTCACGTATATTATACACAGACATTGCAGTGACTATCTTATGTAAATATAAACTTAGTTACATTCAAATTTTAAAACTTGTGTTGAACAACAGTTAAAAGTCTACAGGAACTAAAGAGAAATGAACAGTGCCATGCAGTCTTAATTTTGTTCATTTTCCCCATCCACAGACCATGCATCAATACACAACAGATATATGATAAACTATAATTTACGCTATGACATTAAATTTGCATTAGCTGGAGAATTAGTTCTCATCACTTTCTAGAATAATGGTGCTTAGAATGAAGCTAATGCATTTCAAAACAGCTTACCTTGTAGTTTCAGAGTATGAAAGCGGGACCATGATTTACTCACAAGACACAATGGAGATACAGAAATACTAAAAATAAATTTTATTTTTCTTTAGTCTTCCCCCAAAACCTCAGTGTTTAAGATTTTACTACTTGGTATATTTAACATCCAACTGACATTCACACTCTACTTAGAAACCTTCAATATTTCTTCAGACTAGAACATTGGCTTTAAAACACATTAAAGTAAGTGTATCCATGATGCTCACCACATCATGATAACTAAGTCAGTTAACCTGATGTTTTTTCAGTGAGGGACGGAACATAGCTGGCTAGTTTTACCTCCCTTAACTTTAGCCTTCATCTCAACATTTAATTTTTCTAGCTCCTTTGCACAATGCATGTTGCCATTTCTATAAGAGTCGCAGAATGGCAGGGGTTGGAAGGGACCTCTGGAGATCATGTAGTCCCAGCCACCATGCTAACACAGGTTCACCTACAGCAGGTTGCACAGGATCATGTTCAGAAGGGTTTTCTCCAGAGGAGTAGCCTCAAGATTCAAGGTGCTACTCTGCACACAACATCCTCCCCTCACTATATAGTCCCGGTTCATCTCTTCAGCATAAAAAAAAAATGGTTAGCAAAGGCACAGGAATCTTGCTTAAAGATGTGATGTGGTAAGTATTCCTGGAGTGTCATCAGAAACATTATGAAGTTTATCAGGAACTTGGAAGCCTCACAACATGAAGACTTCTGCCCCTTCACTTCCAACTATTTCCAAGCTAACCGGAAGGACCAAAGGACCCCAGGTAAGACTGGAGAGAGAAATGAGATAATGAATCACTCATCTTTTTTCCATCAATAGAAAGTCATTATTTAAAATTCAGACCTCTAACACAGCATATGTAATAGTGCACTGAAACAGCAAGTGTTACTGCAGAGTTCGACAATGCTGAAGGAATGACAAGGGTAGTTCAAAGACACTAAAACCTATCTATATGACATCGCTGCAGCTAGGACACTGTATTGTAAAATGACATATTAACAACTGGGAGCAAAAAATACCTAAGCAAGAACCAAGAACTGGAAGAGTTTCTCTCAGATCATTCAGATGGGTGACTTCTATTTCTCATCAATGATTCTGTACAAGAATTTTGCTGAGGCACAGCCATTCATTTTTGCAGACACTTACATAGTTATGTTTTTGCATTGATTGCATAGTGTGTCTTCTGAAGAAAATATTACCTCACCTTTTATTGCTCCTGAATTCAATTAAATTGATTCCTTGACCTGACAAACCCATAAAGCAAAAATAAAAATCCTGATATACTTACACATAGAGAGCTGAACTAATCCAATATATAGCCACCTACTCCATAGGATTATACCAACACTCACAACTGCTACAGTAATCTACCCTCCCCTTCTCAAACTGCTTGTGATATCAAAGTAAAAAGCATTTGTAACTATTTTAACAGGAATGCACTTGCAGAACTAGAGTTGTCTTTACAATAGCCTAGCAATTTTGAATTTATTCTTTCGCGTCTGAAGTTTGCAAAATTCCTCATTTCTTTCAAATTAAATTAAAAGAATAAACTCATAGCACAACCTTGCTTTAATATGTTCTTCCCTACACGAACATATGAAGTATGAGGAATGGCCCTATCATTCCACGTCTTTGCAACCATTTCAGCTGCAGTAAAACGGGTGAGCAGACAACTGATTCAGCAGGCTTGTGTCCAAGCTACAAGTCTGAAGTCTTGTCCAAGGCTCCAACCACCAGGCCACAATTCTCTTATATTGGATTTTCAGGGTTTTTTTTAACCAGTTAATTACATCAACAATAGAACAGACTTCACATAATAATGCTGCAGTGCTTCTCAGGAGGATTTGAGGCTGCCAGCACAAGAATATTTTAAAGCTTTTAAAACACCTAGTTTCTATAGTAGAGTCCTAGGAAGTGTGACATAGTGGACCGCATCCTCTCACATAAGGCTGGTTTTTCAATCTTTACTGTGCTTAACATAGAGGAGAGATACATGTCATGAGGATACTGTACAGCTGGCCTTTGAGCATTCAAATAGATTTTTAAATGAAATATTAATAGTTAAATAGTTAAAAAACCCATACGTTTTAACACATAGAGACATGAAGACCACGACTCGGTGGCCACAGTTAAATTTAATCAGAATCCACACCATTAGCAGCTGGAAGAGTTCCAGAAACTGCCTGTGCCCTTGGCCAGCTGCCAAGACCACTGATTGTGTTTTAAGTCCCCTGAAATTACAAGGATATATTTAAATACACCATTCTCCACTTTTGGTACAGTATCTACAATTTTCTTTTCTTGCACATATAAAAAGTGGTACACAGTCAGACATACTTGATGTCATCTAAATTTTAGATATGTTTGGTACCTTTTGCAGAGATGCTACTAAGCCTGACACTTCTAGGCTTCTTGTACCATAGGAAAGCAAGGCTCTAGTGACACCTAACAGGAAGAAACTATAGCTAGCATCCAAGATTTGAATTCAAGTATGAAATTTAATCTACAAAGACACAATGAACGTTCTCAAGCATTTACCAGTGCTATCTACAAGTATGCTAGAGCCAAGCATGGAAACTCTTGTCCAAAACCTCATTCAAGCCTACTGCTCATTGGAGTCGTGACGTGCATTAATATGTAGCTCTTAAAATAGCACTCTCCAGAAAATGCTGAAAGGAGAAGGAAGTGTTAAAATCAATCACAAGAATGAAAAGTTTTTATGATGCAACATCAAAATGAGATAAGCTAGTTCAGTCACCAAGAAATCTAGGGAACACCTCTCCCAGGAACACCTGCACACGCATGCAGTCACAATTCTCTTGAGATCTTCATATCCCAGTATTTTATTGATCTGAGGTATCAGAAACCATTCATGTAACAGAAAGAAGAAAAAAGGCAAATAATTGAGCCATGACTGAAATGACTTGCAGAAACAATGGTAGAAAGGGTTAGCAGAAAAAAACCCAACCAACCAAACCATAAAACACAGCACTCTGGTTCAGTAGCAGGTCCAGAAGACTCCGAAAGCATTTGATGCACATGTCCTATATGGAGTCAACTCAACTTTGAGGACTTCTCAAGCCCACAGAGACCTGGTGTTATTCAAGGAAGTGCTAGAATATTTGCACAAAGTGCACACATCATAGCTCATGCACAGGCGAGAATCCGGTCGTGAAAGCACATTAATACGTTAAGTACTGCCAGGTTTGATGTATGGAAGCTTAGCAGTGTAAATGCTCCTTGTCAGAGTAACTGCTTCAAACTCAACAGATTACTGCACAGCACAGTGCAGCGCCGTGGCGTTAACTGTGCTCATCATCTCTGCCTGTAGCTCTCTGGCCCTCTAAGCCAGCTTGTCATCCAGATCCAGACTCCTACTCCTCTGGCACTTGATAGGCCTTTTGTTGAGCTCAGCTGGTGGAGACCAACTCAACCAGTAGCCAGCAGTTAGATCAGCTCAGGCTGCAAGTTTCCAGCCTTCTGCTTCAAGGCCAAGCTGAATTACATGATGTGCCACTTGGCAAGTCAGGACAGTTTTCCACACTCTACCAACCCCTTCGATCAGAAAGCAAGTCCATTCAGACTATGAACTCAGCAAAAATGAGCCCAAAATAAAACAAAACAAAAGCCCCAAACAGACTTTATGCCAGATTAGTCTCTGTTCTTTTAGCAAGCCAAGTTCAGTTACGGGATGATCAAATACTAGATGCAGCATAAGCTAAGAAGCAGGAACTCAGACTCTTTTTATTAAAGCCACAGACACAGTTGAGAAGGGTTTGATCAGAGCTGTCCCTTTACCTTATGTCACAGGTAGTGCTGCTGATCTGCTGCAATTTGTACTGATGTGACACAGCCTAGTAGAAAGAGTGCATAAGAAAAGACAAATAGGTCACTCAGGGCAGAAACCACTTGAATTTGAAGCATGTCTTTTATTGGACTGGCAGACAGAAGAGACTTTTGTCAGTCTCTGAACAAAGACAAATTAAAATGGTGTGTTGAACAGCAGTAGATGCAAAAGAGGAAATTTTTAGTAAGCCAGTTAACTATTATATGTACCATATAAAACACACAGCAGTGCACTGTGGCTGCACAGAAATAAAAAAATATGTCATTTCAAGTAGAGTCCTTCTACATTTTTCCCCCCCATGTGAATATTATACCTGTTTGCTCAAGAAAGCTACAGAGTAATACTGCTATGCGAGTTTGCAAGTCTACCAAATATAAGTGAAGTTAAAACTGAAACGAATGAGGCTGAAGGGATGCAAGACACTAGAAACAACAACTTGCTCCCATTGTGGAGACTCACTGCCCAGCTACTCCCTGCACTCTGCCAGGCAGTTCTGCCTATCCCTTATGCACTGGTTCTCATACTTATCTGATCCCACCAGAAACTAATTACTTAATTTCCTAAAAATAGCTAATCCTCCTCTTCCCTAAGAATATGCTTTTCCTGCTGAATTGGTAAGTTAAACTGTTTGGCCAAGAGTACAACACAGTGAAAAAAGGAAAGACCAGGACCAAGACCACCAACAACAGCTGCTGAAAGGAGGCAAAAGAAAGCAACATCTAAAACTGAACCACAAGTTAAAGTTATCCCTTCCAAGGCTTCTTGTGGGAGCATATAGTCAGATTCCCTAAAGACACGTAGATGCAAACAAGATAATATAGCATTACTTATCTGGTAAATTGTTATTCAGAGTAAGCACAAATTGTCTCATGGGTGCAAGATTTACAAAGACACAACCTAGACTGGAAAGGGACACAGCCACAGAGGTGTTAAGTCATGCGCATTCAAAAATAGAAGGGAAGATACTCTAAGCATGGAAAAAAGGATACAATTTTTTTTTGCTGTAAAACAATACTCCACAGCCTTACATAATGCCAGCAAGGAATCTCATCAGAAGACCAGCAGAAAATACTAGAATAATTTTCCACTTTCTTGACAAAGATGCAGGAGAGCAGATTGTCGAGGTTTCTTTACCACTTAGTGCAAAAACTCACACCATTAAACACCAAATATTAAGATGGATTAAGTCTAATGCATTAATTTTTAGGTTTAACAATGGATTTAGACTTGGTGTCAGTGTCTTCCATTGGGACAAACAGAAGCATTTCAAAGATTCCCCCAAAACTACCATAGATATCACAGGATCAAAGGGTGCCAGGGGTTGGAAAGGACCATCTGTATTTAAAAGTGTTGGTTTGGTGGGGTTTTTTTTGTTGTTTGGGGTTTTTGGGGGTTTTTGGGGG